>JAOWBB010006700.1:0-234480 GCA_028565995.1 Ricinus marginatus
TTGTTTTTAACCCATGTCATTTCGGAAGTTCCAGATTTACACGAAAAAAAAAAAAGATCGATTCCATGGCAGCAGCAACGAAAGGCAATAAAGCCCATTAATTAAGAAAAATAAATGCTGAACGGAGATTTCACATTTGTTTACTGTGCGGTTAAGAAAGGCAATGATCGCTTGGACTTTGTTTGATCTTTGTAATCGTTACATTACCTTTACAGGCTACATTGAAATCGAAATTTTTAATCTTCACCTTATTGTACGATGGATCTCCAAATTGCAGAGACACATTCTCCAATACCATAAAGAAGAAACAAATACCTTAAATCAGCTTTGCTTCAAAAATTTTAAGTCGATAAGTCTAATAAAACATATCCACACATTATAATATCATCAACAATAATTTAATTTTGTTCGGCTAAAACCTTGTGCAATAATAATTAGTCAGAATCATGTAAATTATATTGCTTTATGATTGAAATTAAACGGAAAGTAATTAGTCTTTTATGTGTAAATATAATATCGAAATATTTACAAATATTGAAGCCATTTATTGTGAAATTCATAATATTAACAATTAATTTCTTTTAATAATTCACGGTTTAAAAAATTCATTAATTCTGAATATATTAAAAAATAAAATACCTCTTTGCAATTATTGGTTCCATGAGGAATTTTCATTTTGAATCAATTTCACTTGCGTACATTAATTATTGAAGAATTATGCAATTGCTCAGCAGAACTACTTTCGATAATGACTGCTATATGCTCAAGATAATTAATATCTGATTTCAAAATAAGTTACAGATATAAATATAGAAGATTAGGTGTAGATAATTGAATTTAAACTCGCGATTTAATTTCCGCACCCATTTTTTCAGGTAATTGAAGATCAGAGTAGTTTCCCGATCGACGAACAAATGATGGAATATGAAGTGCCGGATTCATATATTTCGACTTATCAGGGAAGGCGGGAAAAAGAAAATCCCATCGTTTACTTTGCCGAAGAGGAACCAATGCTATCCAAATACGTAATGAAGTACCCTCCGCACAGAAGATACGGCGATATCGGCAAACCAATTTTCAAAGATATAGAAAGAGTACCAGAGAGCCAACCGAGTGAGATTTTTGATCACTCGTCAATGGCGTCGGCCCCAAACGTCAAAAAAATACCGGCGATCCAGATATATGTAGTTTGACGGGGCGAAGACCGCAGTGGCCAAAAAGAGATCGGCTTACCAAAATTCACCATTCATATCATCGATGTCAGGGCGGCAAACTGTGGTCTCTCGGAAGCTAGAAATTTCACATCTTTCCTTCAAATGCCTTTGCCGGGAGAACTGACTGGAGATGCAAAATTAGTGTTAATAATTGACACAAAAACCGGAAATGTGACGACCTATAATTTAAGTAAAAATGTGCCATAAGTGAAACTGTTAAAAAGATTCAGGTTATATTGTTGTCACATAATGTATCCTACAAGAAAATAATTTTCATAAAGCATATTATAAGTATTTACGTTCCTATGCTAAATTATCGGCTATAGAATTTGTATTTTTTTATTTTGGAAATTAAATTATTATTATTTTTATTATTATTATCATTATCATTATTCAGAATTTTTATGTAGAACCTTTCTTTTAAATTGTTACTACGTTTCGATAACACTTACTCAAGTGCAGTTTATAAGATTTAGCCCTGGACTAAAATTTAAATTACATATTCATTGATCTTGACGAAGAATGTTACTTAAAAGAAACAAAATTTCTGGAAAAGGTTTTTTACAATGTCTGAGTTTGAACTTCAACCAGAGCAAGCATGGTCTACTTCCCTGTTTTAAGTGGTCACTCCTCTTCCAGTTATTATATTATCTTTTCCAAAGACTTTACCACTCGATTTTGATTTTTTTGTTAGGAAATAAAAAATACAGAATTCTGCTCTTTGGAGGAAATTGAAATGCAATAAAATTTAAATATACTGTTATAATGATAATTAAGTTTTTTAATCATTTAGTTAAAAGACATAAATTGTTAAAAATTATTCTAATTCCAAATTTTCTTTGAGCTCGTTTATACTTCTACCATATAGAAAAAATCAGTAAGATGAACTTTTTCAAATATTTAATCAAAGTAAAATAATATAAATTTAAATAAACTTTTATTTTATAATTCTATCCATTGCATATTTGCTCATGCAAAATTTGAATTTAATAAATTTCATTGCCAATTTTATATCGTTTGAATTATGATAAAGAAAATGTTTTTACAGGGAATAAACTTTGGAAAATAATTGTAATCAATAAACACGTTAATCGATTATTATTCTAAAGGAAATATCTCTTAAATTTCTGTTTTATATTTGAAAATATTCCGAATTGCTTCACTTTTAATTCTCTTATCATTCAGTAAATAACAAATAAATGAATATCTTACAAGTGTGTTTTTTAGTCATGAAAATTTATAACAAGGCAAATCCATAACCGGAGAGACCTCTGCTTTTGATTTCTATGATTTCTAGTTCATAATACCAAATATAAATTTTTGCTTTCCCCATATTAAACTTCGTCATGATAATCATTTCATCCTCAACCATATTAAGCTTTATTAAGAAAATATGTCGAAACAAAAGGAAATTGGGTGATAAGTAATGTAATAATTTAAGAAAATGTGAAAGCCTCACATAATTTTCATAAACATTTCGTATATTTATAAAATTATAATTAATCTCACCCAATATGGATGTAAAAAATGATACTTTTTTTGCATGAAAAATATCATGCTTTGCGCAGACGTTTTAAATTTCATATTTTTATTTTACTTGTGAATGCACATTAAACAGTTATGTATTCTTTTTATCCGCAAAAGTAATATTTATTAATGCTAAAGCTTTAATTCACAGTTTTGAAATAAAATTTTGTATTTACGTCTTCTTAACTATACATTGTGCAGAATTAAATACTTTGATTATTATATATTTTGAGAAACATCATAATTTTTGGATAAAAAGAAATCGTTTTTCGTGTTCGTCCATAGATTGAGAAATGGTCTCAAAACTGTTCTACGATAGTTTTGAATAGAAATAAGATTCATCTCAGAAAATCTTCGTATCAAATAATTTCCTTCGGGAAATTTCTTCAATATATGAGAGAAATTCTGTCTTTGAATATAACTGTTGCTTTTTAGCTTAAGGTAAAGAAATTTGTCTCTTTAGAAGAGGAAATGAATAGCCTCCCCAAAATATTGAAACACTACAAAGAACTAGTTCTTCCGTAATAGCAATATTGAAAGCCAATTGTAATATAGTTAAACATATCTTAGATCAACATTAAGAAAATTTTCAAAATAATTTTTGAAGCATTCTTATCCCGATTATTATATAATTAAATGTAAAATTTTGAATATACAGCTCCCATTGTTTACTTAATAATTTATATTTAATTAAATATTAAACACATTTTAGAATAATAATTATTCTTTTTAAAAATAATCAACCAAAATGTTGAACTATTTTTTGACTACATAAAATTTTTCTGTATGTAAACTATTGCGATATAATATTTTGATCTACTTTATTTTTCCACTGGTTAAACCCACTGACCATATCCTCCACCAGCTTTTCCAGTCTTTCCATAGCTTTTACTAGTTCCTTCATGATGGCATGGTCAACCGCGAAAAATTTATTTTTTGATTTCATGCTTTGCCACAATTTCAGCAGTTGCTGTTCATGAGCATAGAGGCCGTTCTGCAGGATGTTGGTCTTCTGAAGAGTGCTTTTAAGATCCTCCTTCAACTTATTCACCTCGTCTAACTGCTTCAGTTTATCTGTGTAAAATTGCTTAGCCTGAAGGTTCAGCTGATCGAGTTCACTTCTGAGGTAAAGAATGTCTCGTGAGGAAATGGGCTTTTCCAAAATTTGGTCACCGGAAATAACAGGATTTCTGAATTTTTGCGATTCGTCTTGTTTATTGTTACTAAAACAATAGTACAGAAAGGTTAATAAAATATTATAATTATAATTAAATATTAAATCTTTTAAAGACTTTTATTATTTATCTTTATTGTTAAATCTGTTACATTTTGAGAATAGAAATCACTTTTTTAATTGCAGTAACAGAAACAAAAAAATGAACCGAAATGATTTAGCGCATATCAGTTAAGAGGAGTTATTTTATTAATTTTTAATACATGTTTGAACTAAGCATAATTCAATAACAAAGACATTTTTTTTCATTATAAAAGCAATATCACCTATAATTTTGCCATTGTAGCTCCATCAGCAAATACCTTCGATGACTTTCTTGTTAAATTTGCATACGGAGGTGTAAAATTTTGCGAAAATGTTTATTTATGCAAAACAATGAATTTAAAAATGAATTTTTTTTTAAATTCATAAAGAATAATCTTTTAATACTTTAATTAGTAATATTTTTTACTTAATACAAATATACTTTAAGGTAAAAGAAAACATAATTTTATTTTGGTGATCTTTACCGTCAAAGTGAGCCCTTAATTATATCTCAAAATTTTAATTTATTTGTTTTAAAGGACTAGAGATAATAAACTTATTTTAATCAAATTTCTAATTATTATTTCATCTTTAACATTGGTAAAATAATTGAAGGAAATCTTTGCAATTTGAGAATGTTCTGGAGAGCTTTCATTAAAAAACTTGAAACGTTCTGAAGTGATCTTAAAAAGGAGGCAATGGAAAGCAAAAAGATTTTCGAAAGTCCGTTTGAAATAATGATTTTTTTATTAGTGGCCTGAAGCAGCAGTTATTGAAAAAGGAAAAACTTCTTCATAAGATAAAATCATATTTATATGACGACTTTCCTTCAAAAGATTATTTAAAATAATAGAAAGAATATGTCATATCTCGGAGGAAAAGCATCAAGAGCTTTACATAATGACGATAAAACGTCAAATTTTTATGACTTACCAGAAACGATGTTGCTCATTGTAAATTGGGAAATTTGCACGAAAATTTACGATTGGTTTTGTGTCTATCGGATTGGTAAGTATCATATTTTGAATATTTTCAAAAGGTACCCCAGGGCCGATAATAATCTAAAAATTAAAACAAATTATTATAGGTATTTTATTTTAAGGACTTTACGGTTAAAAACATTGGTAAAGATGTTCATTGTTTTAAAAATGACGGATGCAATATTTTGATTGTATAATAAAGTAATGGTACTTTAAAAAAATTTAAGCACTTCTTTCATTTTAGACAGGCTATAGAAAAACTGGAGATAAAATCTGATTGAGATTCAAAAGAGAAAAAAGATGTCACACAGTTCTCTGGCCTAAGAATCAAACCAAAATTTTTCTTTTAATATTAATTCGCAGGCTAAAGGAGAAAAAATAGAAATATTTAAAATTTAATTTTTTGAAATTCATGAAATTCTACGTCTATCTATCGTCCCCATTTTTCTCGCATTGAAAGCAATATTTTTAGTTGAAAACAAAGTATAATTTGAAATATGCAAGTGCCAGATGCAAATAAATAACATAAAGTATTTTTTAAAACGCCACGTTGATCATCAGGAAAAAAAGCTTTAATAAATATTTATTTTTACACTTTTCGAATTAGTTAGATTCATACCGTCACAGATAAAACTTGAATGAAGTTTTTTTTATAAATTATAATTTTTTTAATTTACAATGTATATTTATTGTATATATATATATATAAATACTGTAATTTAAGTGCATAATAATTGTAATATTTGAATGTATTATACACTTACTTTTTTTTTTTAACTTAACAAGTTAACTTTTTTTTTTAACTTTAACGTTTTTACTTAACAAAAAAACTAAAAAATCTATTTTCCATACAAATATCTTTTTAACTGTCTGCTAAAAATTTTATATTTTCATTAACTTAATAATAAATGAATGAATTTTAATTTCATGAAACCAAATTAATTTTTTGAGATGCATTTTGAGTGTCTCATAGTACATTGTTAGATATATGATTTTAAATCATTTTTCTCAATATATCTATCCAAATCGATTCTTAAATGTGACATTTTTCAATAATTTCCCAGTAGAATTTTCCAAAACTAATTCAATAACAAACCCTTAACATTTATCTGACACATATCAATCTGTCCGTTAATGTGAAAGTCTGTTTCACGCAAGAACATCGTTGGTTTCGAAAAATCTTTATTTCATCTGCCACCACAAAATATTTTTGTACAATGATTTCTACCTACAGATGACCTCAGAATCATTTTTAAATAAGACAACGTTCTAAAGAAAAGGGATGTTCATGCATAATTTAAAAGGAACAGTTTTTTATGCTTTTACTAAACAATAAACCAACTCTCTACAAGAATTAAAAAATAATAAGAAATTCGGATATCATTAAGCTCTTAAAATTGCACATGAAATATTTGTATTTTTTCATGCCTTAACGTTACCATTGATTATTTTGATATGTGAGAAACGAAAAAATTGGACGTTTAAGATCTGCATTAAAAAAAAATGCCGTTCCAATAACCAGCAAATTAAATTTAATAATCGATTGAATATTTTCTGAATATTTCCAGGGGCAAAAAATTATTTTTTCCATTTCTTGACTCAGTCATTACCGTTTTCAAATGGATTTAAAATTCCAAATTAAAAAAATATCACATCACGCGACTTAAAAATCTTTTTAACCCATCAAAATCTAACCAGTTTATGGACGTTGACGACATTGGCTCTCGTAAACCTAGAGGCTTTCCTTTATAGCTAACGGCAATTTTCTCTTTTTTTTATAGTATAATTTCCATACGAAAAAAGTTTATAAAAATATTTTCGCTTAATTAAATATTTATAATTATATAGTCTGCACGAAAGAGAAATTAATAGGTAACCGAATTCCTTTTAAACAGCAACCCTGAGCTCTTTTACGCAAAATATAAAAATACACCATTTACTTATTAATTTAAGACTTATGCATTTCATACCATTTTAAAGATATTCCTCTCGGGATTTCCTTTACTACGAATAGATATTCCGTATATATTTATTATATGTTGCATTTATTGCTTCACCAAGCGTTTAAGAATAATTAATGAGAATTAGAAGTATAAACTTTATATTATAAATTAAAATACATGTAAATTTCTAATTTATTTATAATTTTATAACAAAAAATTTAGCAGTGTAATTGGTAAAACTTCTTTATTTTACTCAAAAAAAAGAAAACTCAAATGATAACTGTAATTTTTATTTTGAAATCGATTTCTTTTTAATCAAAATTTTATTAATTGATAACAACTTTCTACAGAAATTACTTCAACAGTAGAATTGGAACAGAAATTTCTAGCGTAATTATATAGTAAAACAATATATTAAAACATGAAACAAATAAGATTGAATTTCTATTTCAGGATACACTTATTTTACATTTTCAATTTGCTTTTGCAACGCTTGAAGTTCTATACAAGAGTGCGGCCAGAATCCTCAAAGTAACATTGACAGGGAAATGAAAAATTTCTGCAATAAATCATCTCTTGTAAGTACTTTGATGTCAATTATTTTTAAAATTTCTGATATCAAACTTCGTTTTTCAAAAGCCCTTAATCGAAGCATTTGCATTATACCTTACTAGTCGTATTATATTAAAATTCGAGTTTAGATGATTCCAATAATTTAAATATCAACTCTCATTATAACAACATGTTGCTAAACATAAAGCATGAATTAAATCTAATATCGCAATCATGACGAACTTTGAATATTTAATTCGAAAATATTTTAAGATGTAAATATTATTTTATTGAATCTCATGAATCAAGATTCTTGAGATCTAATAAAATTTTGAGATTTGATCTTGATTCCTAGTTCTCAGATTCGGGGACTAAATGTTTACTCATTACAATTGTATGTTTCAGTGAAATTTATTTTTGATGAAAAAATGATCTGTTCATGATCATTGATCCAGTTAAAGGAGTAACTGGGTCGATAAATAAAATGTGTTTCGAAGACATAAATAAAAAATAATCCGCAAAAGATTTTCATCAATTGACGTTCAAGTAAAACAAAACTTTAAATGTTTGCGAAGAGAAAAGTTTAATAATAATGTTGGAGGCAGAACGTTCATGCAAAAATAAATTTGCGAAAAAATTTTAAAATTTAATTTTGAATAAGTTTTAAGATTTTAATGTTACATAATTTTCTCATACAATTTTAAATTATTTCAATGCAAATGACTATTATTAAAAATTTATCAGTTTAAATTTCAATGGAAATATCTTTTAGCCATTGATTACAGCTAAGACAGTAGCCTTTCGATCTACGATCAGTACTCTTAAAAGCCTCGTTTTTCTAAATTCTGTTTAATGTATATTATATTTGCTACTTCATTTTAATGCTTTAAAAATTAATATTTTTAAGCAGAGCCTATTCTTTTTATTTTGCAATTTAATTATGCGTAAATATTTCACCATAATATTTTTCAAATCAATTCAAATATATAGTTTCGCAGTCAATATATATCGCTGTTGTTCTCATATAATTTTTGTTTCTTAAAAAGTCAGTCATCTTCCTTTGATTACGCCAAAAGCCTCAAAGTTAACATTTGAACACAGAGCGCGTAAACGTCTCGATTTTCATCCGCACAGTTGTTAGGAAGGAAAACGATGCGAATCGCTCATCTCATACATTTTTTTTATTTATGATTCCGTAAAAGTAATTTTTATAAATATACAATTCCAAAAAAAATCTGCTTTAAATTTCAAAGAAAAATGTTTTTCATACTTCACTGATTCAGTTAACTTTTTATAATATAAATTCTTGTATTGATATTAAGTTTAAAAATATTTTCAATTTATTTTATTTATATTATACATTTCAATTTATTAAAATACTGATTTAGTATTATATATGAAAAAATATTTGTTATAACTGTACATTGTTTACATCATCTAAATCTTTATTCATAAAAAAACTATGGATGATATATTTTAATCTTTATTATTATTCTTATGAAGGCTATAGCTATTCTATAACCCTTAAAAATAACTCTTATTAATTAATTTGTTTCTGCAGTTGTTACACATTTCAGGTTTTTTAAGTTGATAAAAGTCATCATGTAAGTTAATGTAAAATTCTTCAAATAAATATATTTGGTTCTATTGTTTTTCTCAAACAAAGCAATATTTGTTCATTTTTTCATAAAAATTTCTCGAGAATATAAAAATATCTTATACATAGATAATGATATAAATATTCAAGTTCATCTGATTAGAAATTTCCATATAAATATTCTTCATGAACCTCAATATAAAATTTCATGTATCAAGTGTTCATCATAAATTTTTAACTTAACTTTTTAATCCCTCGTTCATGAATAACTTTTCAGTTATTCGTTTGCCAATCAAAATGCATGAAATTCTTTCATACCTCTACACTTTAACCTAAGGGAACCATTTCTGGGCTTTCATTCAGATTAATCTCCCCTAAGGCTAATCTATGGATTCTAACAGAAGAGCATACGTACCGGCGGGAACTGCGTTAATCCGGTGGCTGCCAAAGCAAGAAGAAAAACCAAAACAAGAATCATTTTGCAATGAATCCACCGCAACACTCATTGCGGCAGTGAAATCTTTGGCGAATTTAAATCAAAAAGGACGAAATCATAAACATCTTGTACCTGAATGGAGAATTGTTTTATTTACGTACCCCATTTTTTTTCGCATTGTTTTCCGTATGCTGCCTTGCTATTTTGATTCCTTTTATTGTTAAAATTATTCCACAATTTCTTCTACAAAGAGAACAAACACTCGTATTGTTATGTATTCGTAAGCAGTACCTCAGATTCCATTGAATTTCCCCAAAAGTACTTATTTTTTTTTTTTTCAGCTAAAATGAACTTGTCCATGTTTTGTCTTTATTACTGTAAGATTAAAACTCAGGTAGCAAACAGTACTTCATTTATCTTCTTTATGATTAAAAATTTCCTCATAAGACCAAATAAAGTCTTATTAGCAACTTGATATTGCTTTTATAAACGAAAGCAACATCTAAGCTGCGTAAATGTGACAGTTTGCAATGATACATGCTTTTATTTTTTACGGTAAAATAAAAAGTTACTTTAAATCTTGAAAAGTTCTTGCGATTCAATTATTATACTACCGGAATAACCTTAACAATACAAAAATAAAAACTGAGATTTTAGCCAAATATTTTTAACAAGACTAAAATTGTTTTTTTATTAAAATTATTGAATAAAAAAGTTTAACAATACTGGCTTTTCTTTGTGTTTAAAACATAGCAGAGAATGACAAAAAAAATTACATAATAAAATTACGGACATCTTGGACACTAGGACCAATGGCCGAATATTGTGAAAATGAATGTAACCTGATTATCTTACGGAATGTAGAAATATCATTTGCATCAACTTGTCAATATTATGTAAACTAATTCACATTAATATTACAGAGATGTATGGCATTGGACGTTACTTTTGAGTTTAATTTGAATTCAATTGCATAATTCACAAATGAATTCATTCACTACTACAGTGTACACTAACCATTGGTTCTATAGTTTAATTTCACATTATTTAAAGATTAAGAAATTCGCTTTTAAATGCCCCTTTTCTTTATTTCTAGTTGTTTCTTGAGAACCTCAGAGCACGCAAGTTTTTTCCCCACTTAGTTTAAAAGCTTTACTTTTTACTCAGTGTTTCTGTTCAATCTAAAAGCTTGTTTTCCCTTTAGAAATAAGGAGAGCGAGAGAAAAAAAGGAGCAGCTTGTGCGACATGCAAACTAAAGAGTAACAAATTCTTATATGAAATCGCTCCCTTTTTTATAGATTAATGCTCCAGTAAAACCATCCAGTCAAAAATTGCTGACATTTTTATTGATAATATGAGATAAGACAAAGAGTATATTATCGATCAGAAAAATCCTAGGCAGAAACTGCAAAAAATTTCTTGATACTGAGATCCTTCGCGTTACTGCGACCTATTCATCCGTCGATAATTAACATTTTTTTAGAAACCATTTTCTAATAGAATGTCCCAATAGCTCTTTTCAGTACGAGCTTAAATGTGTCAGAATTAATACATATAAGTTATCAGACGCAGACATCATGTCAATTAACTCATTATTAGACATTAATATGGTACAAATGTAAAATAAAAAAAACTCATATTACAAAAATATAGATTCTGTATTAATTTAATAAATGAAATAACAATATAATTTTAAACTTAAAATATAATTAAATAAAAAGCATTAACAGTTTAGTAGAAATATTAGCAATAAGGACATAGACCCAACGATCGTTTAACAGGTATAGTCTCTATAACAGGACTTTGAATTGCTTTAAGGTATCTCTTTATTTGAGGCATGATCACCATTTCCTGATAAAGCTGAGGCTTCAAGATGGCTTTAAGACACTGATAAGTTTGTCTGATGGTTTTCGGAGATGAGAATGAAGCAGGTAACTTAGTTGGTGGCTTTTGTAACAAAGGAAGATTCTTCGATGGTATGTTTATAAATGGAATCGTGGCAGGCAGCTGTCTGTACTGGGTGTATGGCATCGGATAAAATCCTTTCCTAAGCTAAAAATATTCAAATTAAAAATATGTTTTAATCTGGCCGTGATAATTAATAAACTTGAAAAGCACAATTATATATTGAAATACTTACTGTTTGATATATTCGAGAGGAATTTGATGCATGCATCATAAATAAAAATAATAATACAGTTATATTCATGGCACTAGCCATTTTAATTTAGTAAGTAACTTGATTATAAATGGACCAATTCAAGCTGGTTTGGGTCCTTTATATTCATTCAATAGTAAGTAAGCTTTGTCATATAGAAGTACTTGAAGGAAATCGACTAAACATATCCGTATTTGTTTTCTGTAAACTTTTTTCAAAGGGCACATTGCATTTCTATGAGCTGAAATATTTAAAAAAAGTATTGTCGAAATTCAAGGACTGTTTTTATTTAAAAAAAAATCTGACCAACACAGTTTGCTACAGTACCCATTAGAATAACTAGCAGATTTGTAATTCAGCTCTCTAGGATATTCACTCTGCGATTGCATTAAATCCTCCCAAATATATATGAAGTAACATAAGTTTAACTATCTTTACATGAACTATATGATGTTGCGTTAAGTCTTATAAGATAAAAAATCTTTCATCTGTCTGTCACACATTTTAAAATTTCAAATTATACAGGAACAATGATCATAAAAAATGAAACTTTAGACTGAGGAATAATTCATATGTGACCTTTAAATAATAGTATTAACCGTAAAATTCTTTTTCAGGTTCTTAACCTTAAACCTTGTATGAATTATATATGAAAAGGACAAGGTCGATAAGCATTAGTTGACATCAGCCTTACATAAAAATCGCTCACTGTACACATTCGGTCGTAGAGTGTGTTGCACCACATGTGAATTAAATAATCTAAAATTATGTGAATAAGAAAATTATATAATATGAAAATTATAAAAAAATAATGTTACATTATTAGATATATTTTAACTGTTAAAATAAATCTCTCATGGAATTCACTCTTTTGTGAAATTATAAGGAAAAGCGCTAAATGGTATCAGAATTCCTTATCATTTATCATTATAATAGTGAAATTAATTTTAAATATATATGAAACAAATAATCATTTATATATGAAATGCTGAAAAAGATATTTTATCGAGACTCCATATATTAAGATTCGTCCTCTTAAGCAAAGCCATTCTATACGTTGGATATTATTATTACAATAAGTAACATGAAAAACTGATATAATACAGAAATGAAAAAGAAGTATCACATTTAAAATATTAATGCGATCTAAGCTTAAAATAAAGCAATATTCGACTATATCATTAAAAAAATTTAACTACTTAAAATCAAATGAACCTGAAATTTCTACCCATAACAGATTTTTAAACTACCCTTTAATCTTTATTAAAAATTACCCTAATTTTCTCATAATACTGACACAAAACATAAAAGAGGAAGAGAATGAATTTCTCTTTTCAATATTATTTATATGTTCACAATCTTAGTTATAATTACATATTGCGTCATAAATCATGGCAATAACTAACCGCAAAGAGGATAATTATTTTACAGATATCATCTGTTATCTCAAACAAAATCCAAAAAGTTTAGAGCTTGCGAAAAGAAAAAGGGAAGAGTAGACAAAAATAATATAGGATATGTGAAATCGAAGCAGCGATTTTAGAAAATCTTCTGGAGCAAAAAAAATGACAGAAAAATTGGCAATACAAAAGAACAGGAAAGATATTTTGTTAAAATTGTACAAGATGACAGACGCAAAACTAATTAAAGAAACCAGGTTTACGGTTCTGTGTGATCTGAATACTGTTTTAGTCTAATCTAACAAAAACATTCAAATTCGTTTCAGTTAGAAGGCTGAATCTTGGATCTCGATCGTGTAAACTTTAATAAACCAAGATTCAAGTTTAATGTACTTTATTTAAATTAATTTCGAGGCGAAAAAATAAATGGCTTGATACGTAGAAAGAGAGCCAGGAATCAGATAAGTAATACAACAAAAAAAGTTGCATGAAAATCAGAAAGTGTAATTTAGTATCAAATTGAATGCTTCTGTCTTAGGTAATCATCATCAAGTACGTATCAATATCAAATATCATATCAGTAGTCTACAATCTAAATAAAAATTATGAATACGTTTAATGATTAATCTTAATGACAAAAATGTATAAATCGGAAAGAAGAAAACCATTATGCTAACAGCAATTATCATATATTTGAATATCTATAGACTTTCTTATTGATATATTTCATTTTTATAATGCGGACTTAAAAATTTTAGTTTGAATAAATTTTTTCTTATTCATCCGGTTCACCATTATTCATTCGAAGAAATCTGTTTTCATTAGGAGATAATCTTGAGGATTTTTTTCAATTTTTTCAGAAATATCGGATGATATTTAACGAATTGTGCTCTTGTGTAGTAATGCTGACTGAATATGTCATAAAAACAAAACTGTCTCAAACATAATCGAATTAATAAAACTGAGATAGGAAGACTTATTCCTAATTATAATTGGCTCGGAGAATACAACAGCTACACAAAAAAGTTAAGCAATTAAGGGAAAAGTTTAGACACGTTCTAATCGTTTCGAAGTTAGGTAATTGATTATCCAAGTTTACCCAAACATGAATCTGAAGCTTCATTTTAATCGGCATCCGTATTGTTGATTGCTGCAGACCTTTCTTCGTCGAGAGAAATAAATCTTCAAGATATTTGCACTGAATGAGATGTATACATTACAAGAGCAAATCCAATCGGTTTTTAGAAGAAGAAAATTATTTTTTTTGTAGCCCTACAACATTATTGCTACAAATTGTTATGATTGGGAAAATGGGCAGAATTAAGTTTTACGTGTTGAAATCGCCAAAGATTATTTTTTTACAAGCAAATGTCCATAAATGTTGGACAATTTACAGCGGACTGATAAGAGAGGAAATTCTAGGAGGAAGCATGATCACAATTTTATATAAAAATTGGCTTATAAGTCTAGCCATAATTGTATTTCATTCTATTTTTAATCGTTTATTTCATCTGATATATATTTTTTCTATTTGTAAACATTGGCTATGCATATGCAATGTATTCGATTAGTAACAGCCTTGCCTATTTCAAAAGTTTCGTATTTTATCAATAGACTGCCGATTTTGATTTTTTTGAATTGATTTTATTTAGATTTTATTGAAAAATATTTTAGGGCTGAATATTAGGCAAACATATAATAGGTAAAAATAATTTCATGTGTAGTCCCAGACTGAAAGTCCATGTGAACGAAGAATTTTCTTCATTTCCCGAGTATCCTCTAGCAGAATTCGATTCGCAATTCTCCCAGATACATGTAAGTCAGCTTAAGACTTTAAATTGAGTAACCCTAGCACAGGAAACCGCAAATGGAAGGAATTTCAAAGGGGGAATTTGATATGAATTAATGGAAATTCCTTTCGATAAACGATTCAAGTAAATCGTGGAATAGATTGATCAGCAGTGACTTCAAATTTTAAATCCACTTGTAAATCTGTGAAACATTTTTATTAATTGTCAAATCCGGATGCCTTTTCCGGCATATGTGATGCGTAATGTTTTAATAATCCTTGTCAAAAAATAAGCTGATTGAGACTAAATTAGCTCGTCAAAATCAAGCTCGGATAGCATCGCATTAACTGAACAAATTCACTCCGTTTCATCGGATATATTTAAACCAATGTACATCCACGCTTTAATTAATGTGATTCACCTGCAGTTCTTGTGGAGAACATAATTTTGCGATGGCAAAATAAAAATATTTAAGAAACTTGATCGAACTTCAAAATCGAAAGAATAAAAACCCAAATGTAATCTGACGCTGTCTGACTTAATGATAAACATTTTTCCTTTTAATATAACAATATTTAGATGAAGTTTATTCAAAATTGAATTGATCCCTAGGCTTCACGTAAAAGGCAATTTTGGTTTTTCAGATTTCACATTCATTATGAGGAAACTGTCTTTAGGAAAATTATTCATTTCTCTAATATTACATTGAAATATGTTTTACTGAATTATAAAATAAATTTGTTAGAGATTTTTGTGCTGACAGTAAATGTAATAACAATTTTTTTTTATATATTTTTATATAAGCATTGGGAAAGATGCATGTAATATGAAAAATATATTTCGTTTTGTTTCTGCAGTTTTTATAAAAAAAAATCCCTGATATTGCAGAGCATACTAGCGCCGATTTATAAAGAGATTCTAGCCAAGACCACCGTATGAAACTTAGAAAACAAATAAAACAAAAATCATACAAATTTTTTTCATATTTTTATAACAAATTTCATGATTTTTGTATATAATTACATTTTTACGAAGAAATCCTCAAAAAAATTATTTTTAAAAATTGGAAAAAGATTTTCAGTAATGAACCTTTTTTCACCAGTTTTTATATAAGCACTTTATACATAAAAGACTCCGGTAATGATTGAAGTTAATGTAAGTTTGTTTAAGATCTAAGAGTTTGAGAAGATCTCTTTCTACTTGACTATTTCCATTTCGTGAATATAATTTAATATGGGATAGCAGGAAGAAAATTCTTACGAGGTCCTTTAAAATTTTTTACCATCACTTCAGATTAAAATTTAGTGCTCATTCACTCTTCCAATAAACCTTCGTAATTTGAAGTGCATATAAAATACAGTTCGAAATCTTAATTCTTATTTTTAAGGGCATTTTTCATGAGTTTTTTTCATTTTTCAAAAGTTTTTCAAAAAAGTTCACTACCTACAATTTAAGGTAAACGTATAAGATTTATTTAGCATCCGCCATAATCACTGCATTTAAAAATAAAAGATTATTTGAAAAAAACATTAAATTATAGTTAATGTACGGAAGTTATTCGAGTTCGTATATCATTAACAATAGCGAAACATAGCGGATGGAAATACTGAAATAATGTTTAAGCTTCAGTTTAATAATCAGGAAACTCATATTTTTAATATCTTGAAATTGTACAGAAAAATTTACAATGAAATATCAAGAAAGAGAATTTAATATTTATAATCGTAAATGGTTATTTTTTTTTAAATATTCATGTACTAATTCGATTATGTTGTGTACTTCGAATTTTTTTGTTGATTCACTTCGTTTTTAATTTGAAATGAAATAACTGAGGGCAACTTCCAGTGATTTATATAATGTAAAAGTAACTTATCCACAAAAATCTATTTTTAGAATTAATATGAAATGTGCTAATAAAGAAGTAAAAAATTCAGGAACCTGTTGGAAATATTCTGGAATCGCTTTATTAGGCTGAAAAAATATAACCAATTAAATTAACAAAAGCTCAGGTCTTGGGGGCAAGGGTGCCATGGGGCTCCGGAGATTATATTTAAATTAATAAAACACTCCGTCATCATGGAAAATGAAATTATAGTGGGGAATAATTAAGTTATTAACAGTATTTTGCTAAACATCCAGCATGAAAATATCGAAGATTTTACAAGTAATATTGCAAGACTTCATGAATTTTTAAACCAACAGTGATACACGTCTGATTTTTAAATATTTGAAGCAGAATGTTCTCAAGTCAAGGCATTAACTCTTTTAAGTAACCTAAGCCATAAAACTAGATATCTGCAACCGGTACTGTACTTATGTCTGAATAGTTGCCTTACTTCACAAAGAGCCTTTATGAATAGATTCTCTGTAATAATATATGTTATTACAGGTTATTTCTACAATACAATTCTATTATACAATTCTTATTCAATTATTTATACAATAAAAGTTGATTTAACTAGATGAATAGCATTCACAATTCTTCTTTTTCAATTTTTTGAAATTAAAAAGGAATAATTCCGTGTGTTATATTTTCCAATAAAATTTTTAAAGTGACAAGAATTAGATTTTAAATGTAGAAAGTTTAAAAACTATTTATTTTTAATAAATATTAGAAATTAGAAGGAATTTTAGTTTTTCTTTCAACATAATCGATGGAATCAGAGAGAGCAAAAAGTTTTTTTATACTGTATCTGAATAATAAATAGTTGAAGTGCTACAGAAATGATTTTGCTTTTATAATGTTTAATTAACATACTTAATACTGAATATTAAGCATTACATCAGCAATTTAAGGACAGTCAGGCATTGCCCTTAGCAATGCAATTATATATTGCTACTATCGAGTGTTAAAAACTTCATCAATTTTTCAATGTAACATGATCTTAACCAATTTCCGTACAGCAAATTTAGATAAAAATTACCAACTAAATCTTAACAAATCAAATCATAATGAATTTCAGTTATATTTGATACTATAATTACTTCTGCCATTAAACTGAAGTTATTTTTCTAAAATATCAAACATTTGTAATTCGTATTATTTATAATTCTTTTAGCGGGAAATATTTTTTAAGCAATATGATATTTAAATAGTTTTCATTAAATAACTTCATAAGACCTGTGGATGTGCGGTATCAGTATATACTAATATTTCTTTTTCGTGGTGTAATCATTTTACAGTGTTTTTTTTCCATTTTTAAAATAATGAAGCACAAAGTGATGAACAAAATAACTTAGTAGAAATCTTAAAAAATTTTTTATTTTATACTTATATAAACCAGCTTTTAAGTTTTCTGATATTCAAGTCAGCAGAAAATCCTTTGTGAATATCTCATTTGATCCTAAAGATAGCACTTAAAACCTTGACGGTGGAAAGAAGGATTTACTGAATATCAACCTCAGTTGAAATACTCTTTTTGAAAAGATCAATGCTCCCCATTGATGATGCTAACACAAAGAGATATGAATATGCCCTATCAGTCTGTCTCAAATAATAAACGCAAAAGAAACCAGGATCAAATTATCGAATGACATAACATCAGATGACCATTAGACCGTTTCTCACAAAGGCGAAGAATATTGTACTGCATTAACAAGTGATATGATTCACGTGGTTACAAGTCACATTATGTCAGGCATCCGATCTCCAATAATTCATTGTTCAGAGATGCTGAACTAAGTATTATTCTTAGCTATTAAATTACTAAATATCCGTCATGATTTCGGAACAATGCATCAGTGCTTAATACAATTAAACCACCTCGGCATTTGTCCTTTTCACTCAGTACATGAGCTTTCTCTCTATATTCACATCTGTTAATGACCTATTCAGTATTCTATTAATGACCGTTAAAATTGTTAGCGAAGCATTATTATGCCTTAATTCTTGTAAGTTTATGTTCTACTCATCAGCTAGCTTTCAAAAAAAAGATACTATTGCGTTAAATCATTTATAATTATTTAAAAAGTGCACAGAAACCTACAATATCATTTTCGGTTAATATATCTTAGGTCTTCGAAAATAAAAATCGCCAGTTTTAATGCAAATTATTATACAAAACGAAATGTATTCTAAATCTAAAACTTAAATAAAAATTTTTCATGAAACCCAGAAGGAGGTTCGGCGTTCAAGGGGCGATGTAATATGAATTGAAGAAAAAAGGATGAAAACAGCAAAATCAATAAAAAAAAATAACAGTCATATGGAGACAGTCACAATAAATCAGATCATTCACCTGATGAAAAAAGCTTAAATGGATACTTCTCATTCTACATGCTTAAACCAAGAGAAACAGCGAGTTGAACTCATTTTTATCTTCATGAATAAGTTTCTCAATTCATTTTAAACCAGGGCCTTGTTCAATATATTAAGATGATACTGAAAATTAAATCCTTAGTTGAAAAATTTTCTAAATATGATCTAAATAAATGACACTTATTTAATTTACCTTTCGAATAATATGATTTACTGTTTTCGAGCCATCTACTATGGAACTTAAAATGCTGTGACAACTCATGACACGAAGTATGTTGGCCTTATTTTTGTTTCAAAATTGATTGTTTTTCCGAAGCCGAATTCTGAGCAGCAGCTACGTAACCGACTGTTCGTATTACCACGGCAATTTTAAAATTTTGCTTTTGCAGAAAGAAAAAACCTTATTACAGTTGCTTTACCTGTGACATTAGCACAATGCACTTAAAATATTAAAACGTTTCATAGTTTATATTAACTGACGTGGTCGTGACATCTTAAGCACGCCAGTAACATGAAAAAATTAATTATCACACATGTTCTGCAGATCGATCAAAATTGCATTTTGATACCTGACTGCACTACTAATATAAATCTAATAATAGTTGTTTTAATTTACCAAAGAAAAGACTACTTCTATACTATTGTATCACGTTCGCAGCATATGCAAAAATGCAAAAATTTCACTCCAAAGGAATTTTTATACGATAAACACAATTCAGAGACATAACCAATATTTATAAATTAAAACATAAAAAAAGTCGGAAGTCATTCAACATTAGGAATATGCACGCTCTAATACCGTAAACATGTTACTTCGGTTTTAAGCCATAACAAATTTCATTGTCAGCTACGATATTTACGTACTGTCTCATTTCAGATTTCTCCTTCATCTTTTCTTAACGTTCTGAGATCGAGAGCCGTCTGTCAAGTCAGCGAACAAATTCAATTTTCGAAAAAAAAATTTTTGTGAAAGATTTCTTAGCGCCTTGCATTGATAAATCGCCATGTTTAAAGATTCAGCCTAATCCTTCGCATCTAAGGGTTGAAGAATCCTCCGGTTAAATTCTATCGCAGTAAAATTTAGATAATTTATTTTAGGTGTGATCCATTTAACACTTATACGGGTCCGAGACGGAAGTTTATACATTGCGGTCACAGAAACTGAAGGGCGTGAATCACCAAGACGAAAACCCATCCAGGAAAACTCTTGTGGGTTATTACCAGAACTGAAATTCATCCATTACCGTGTACTATACGACTGAAACTCGAGGAATGAAAATATGCCTGTTCAAAAAGGAAAATTTTTCAAAAATTATAAGTTTTTGCTTTGTATTTCACAATTACGGAGCGGCTATTAAAATTTCCTTTTAACTTCCTACATTTAAGAATGTGTCTTAATCCGTTTACTACAACTGTATTTACTTATTTGATTAATGGTTTACAATTTTCAGAAATCACCGAACCAAAAAAATTAGTTTCAATATAATAAAGAAATACATTTTTTTTTTAATGAAAAAAATACAATATTTGGGGACGTTTTTGTGCTACCAAATTGAATTCAAAGGGCGTTAATAAAGGAATAATTTAAATATGTAGTATTTGAAACTCAGGTATAGTGGTTTGAGAACAGGAACGTGAAAATTTAATATTCTTTTCAAGGAAAAGAAAAAAGGTAAAATAAGACAAAAAAAATGAGAAATAATTAATATCGATACTAAAGTAAAGAACATCGTTTCGCCTGAGAAGATATAAATCAAAAAACCTTCAAAGATTAAATTTCAACTTTATTGCATTTCTGACTTTATTATGCGACCTTTGGTCGTATTGTGGATTTACCGTTCAGTCTATGAATCACTGTCACCCTTCGCTGTGATATTGCTTCATTGCTCCACCCTGCTGGAAGCAAAGAAGCAAAACCTTTATTGTCGTAAAAGAGGATTCTATTTTCAGCATTTTGACCATGAGCCGTTTATCCTTTTTCCTTTTTAAAAAAAGTCTTTAGATTTAGCTTAAAGTTTTTGGCAAAACAAATTTTTAAACATAATTTTATATATATATATATGCAATTTTTAACATATCAAACGGTATTACGTTATATGGGGATCTATGGAAGATTTTCAGATTCACACCATTTCATAATTAAAAGTGAAATTATTTTTTGAGTTCTTGGTTAAATCCCTTATGACTTCGGTTTTTCTTTATTAATTTATAATTGCAAAATTTTATATTAGGACCGGGAAAAAAAAGTCGAACTACAAATTGAAATTGTTTTCTAGTTTCAATTGCAATTCAATACAAATTCTAATAGTTTTCTACAAATTCAAATGCAAAGTTTTAGACTTTCCCTTGTTTATAAATCACTCAAATGTTATAATACGAAGCTCAAATAATGCATTCAGTTGCATTTACATGTATGAATTTAATCTGACTTACATGCGTTATAAAATCATTGATTTTAAATATTTTAATATAGTCTTGAACTGTTTAGTTTAAGGTAATTAAAAAAAAGTTAAAATTTTATAATTTTTTTTAACGATGATATGTCGAATACGATCTAGTTTTCAACCCCAAGTAAAATCTCTCTCAATCCTTTACCATGACATAGCTTAAGCTGCAGATTTTATCAATTGAACATAAGATAAAAATTATATAAATTACTTTTAAAAAAAGAATCTGCTCTAAATGCACTAATCCTTTCCTTTTACGCTGATTATTGTTTCCACAAAAACGGAGCGTAAATATGGGGATTATTATGAAGTTCACTCTGGAACTGCAACTTGGTGTGCTCACTTCATCTCCCATGTACCATCGCCGACTGAGTCATGGATCTCTAAAAACTAACAGTGAAGTGGTAAATCCCCTATTTGGTTTTCATAACGCATCGCGGTGATGTCTATATTCTAGTAGCTCAAACGTGTTAAAGAGAATCCGCGTGAGTGGAAATCTCATAAATGGAGGGATTACTGTATTTTATTGCGATTGTGTAAATAGAAAATGTAAGTATTATACAGGTATCGTGAGGCACTTAGCTGTGTCAATACTCTTAATCTTTTTCTCTTAAAGTTCGTGAATCTGGTCAGAAACTTGACGTAAAGTGAGATTTAGAGTTCTAGTAGATGATCCAGTTGTGGAAAATTCACGGAATACCTTCTTGGCCACAAGTTTGAAAGCATAGTGACAGTTTACTTTATGAAGCCTCCAAGAATACACCCTCAGGCACATCTCAACTCGTTACTTAGGTTACCTCATGTTACTTTGTTATTCAAATACGAGATATTTACGATAAACTACAATCCCCGAAATGGTGCTGCCCTTTGGAACATCGCTCGTTTCGCCGAGATATTGTTGCAACAAGAAATTCTCATGATCCACCGGGATGATCAGTTTCATAGACAAAATTATCTTTAAGCATCATTCCTGATCACGTTGGTGACAAATGTACTTACATTTATTCGAGATCGGTAAACGAAAAATGCTTTGAAACTGGAATGTTAACAGTTTCAGACAGAGACCGAGATTCTTCCGAACATCAGTTGCAAAGTTGATAAACTGTCTCAACATGAACCTGTAAGTCAAATTTCCCATCATCTATTTTCTTCTGGATATAAAAGCAGTTCGTAGTAATCTTTAGGGTGTCCTTGCATACTTTAATGATGTGGAATTATTTGATATTTACCAAATCTATTTTAAACAATTTTCATTATAAATTTCAATTATTCCTTAACAATTCATTTATTCGACAAAGGACATTTATATCGGCACAATATACAACTGATGATTGCTCCGTTCGTAAGACAAAGTTGGTTTCGAAAAAAACCTATCGATTAAGAAAACATAACATCTCCAAAGTTAACCTCTGCTGTAAGGTTTGACATTTAACATTTAAATATTCAATTTGATGTTTAAAAAAAAAAAAAGAAAACAAATCGAAATTTTGCACAAACATATTTCGCGACAGATAATCAATTTGATCTTTCTCATTTTTCGTTTGTGAAAATCAAGTGAATTCCCCGTTGCACAAAGTCTTAAAGGATTTCATATTAGTTTTTGAAAGCAAGTTTCTTTTTTTCCTTTTCAGCGTTCTTCGCTCCGATTTATTTTCTCCGCCGCAGCGTGTACGATGTGGTAAATTAAAATTTTTCTTTTTTCTTTTTCTTTTTTGTCATTCGATAACGCATAACATTTAAAGTATTTTGATTTAAGTGAATGTTTGTAATGTGCGGTCAATCAATTGAAAATGTGAAGTGAATGCTTTCGGTATCTGGTCATGGAACAAAACGCAAGCGATCAGCTACTGCCATTCAGTAGCTGAAGCTTATCTCAGTCGGGATACCTGACGCCTTTCCGCCATTCATCATTTTTTCTTTTCCACATTTAATAATTAACCCTAATTTTGATACGCGACGGACGTGATAAAAAGATGATATTTCTTTATCATGTTTGGGAATTAAGCCACTTATCGAACCGCACAAGGTTAAGAAATTAGTATAAAAAAAGTGGCGCTTACGCGAAGTAGGGCATTGGAAAAAATTGTAAATTGCAGGAATTTTTCTCTCGCCGGGGAAATAAAAGGCAGAAGCGAAAATGATTGGGAAAGCCATTGCCATTATTATGTGCGCTGTCGTTTGCGCTGCGCAGATGCCCGCGGTACGTATTCATCGTTAGCGAGCGCAAGATCGCGGATCCTGCGTCCTGGGCTGACCAGTTTATATCATTTTTTATTATTTTTCCTATTTTAAAGGAGTGCGCCAACATCGAGACGATTTGCCGTGCCGAACCGGTAGTAAGGGAGCACAGATATTTCAGACCGAGGCCGATATACAAAATCTGCAGAGAGGAAAGAATCTGCGGAGAAGAACCGGAGATCATTCAGAGCGCCGATTTTAGATCTTATCCAGTTATATTTTCGGACGAGGCACAGGAGACTGCTCTTCCTCCAGTTTGCCAGGCTCCAACAATTGTCACCGCTCCGCAGGAAAGGCCCGTTATTCACCTCCCGCATTCTCCGATCCCGCGGGAGCGCGTCGTCTCTCATAAATGCACTTGCACTAAAACCATCATCAAGCCTCAGATCATCAAACGAGTCATCACCGTCCCGAAAATCAATCGGTACCTCAAAAGAGGCTTCAGACCCGTTGTCGAAAACGTTGAATACGTTGCCGAGCCGAGAGGTGTGCCGAGCTCCTACGTTCCGAGGCGTTTTGTTGCCGAACCCGTCGACGTCGCTGCCGAACGCAGGGCTGAATGCCTGCCGCCGCAATTCTCTCAAGTATCTTCAATATGTTGAACCAATATTTTAAAAAATCAATGTAAACTCATTTTGTTCCTGTTGTTTTTACGTAACTCTTAAATTTCAACATTGGTTCCGAAGATTCTTGAATCGCCGAAAAATGTTTTGACTTAGTTGCGTTATCTTAAGAATTAAATTTATTTCTGATGTTGTGCCTCTTCATTTAGTATGTAAGTGAAATGCGTCGATTATGTATTGTTATTGATACATATTGTGAATAAAAACGTTGAAATTCAATGTATATTTTCATTCAAAAATTAATCATTTGTTTCCGTTTTTGAGTTTTACACAAAGCAGCCAATCCCAAAATCTGTAGCGTTTTATTTTTTAACTGCTAAAATCACGCTACTTTTTTTAAATGTTTCTCTTGTCTGCCCCACTTAATTTTTCATTTCTGCAATTTCCATAAACTCCTTACAGACACATTTCTTAGCGTTTTAAATGTCTACAGTTCAAAAAACGATTGTGATTAAATACATATCAGTATTATGTGCAAAAATTTTGTGCAGCGGGAAAAATATTTTCTGTATATAAAAAGAATGTAAAAATACAAAAAATTTTTTATTGAATTTAATATTAAATCATTCACGTGGCAAAAATATTTAATCCCTTTAACTATTTATTTACAGATACCATGAAAGGAGCCACAAATAAATGATTTGGGTTTTTTTCATGAGAGCAGAATAAACAGCGAAGATTTTTTCATATTCTCTGCATTTTGAACGATCGAAATTTATACGGCGGGGTAGCGAAATGTATTGGAACGTTTTAAAATAGCCTCCAAAGCCTCACGTTTCGAAACAAAATCCTGAGAAGCAAGCATAGTGTATTTAAAATTTAATGTATGTGCATGCTTTTCATAAAAACCAAAAGGTGAAAATTACTCAAAACAAGCACTTTACCAACCAGAAAGATGTTATAGAAATGTCAAATAGAATACATTTTATTCATAAATATTTTGCTTTACGCAACACACGAATCTGCCTAAATGAAGGTTAATAGCATTAGTATAAAAACCTCAGCATCATGAGATTGTGCTATCACTAGCATTATTGCACCACATATACAAAATGTCTGGTAAAGGCGCATTCGTCATCATCGCCGCTCTGATCGCCTTGCAGAGCGATCCATCATCAGCAACATGTAAACTAAAACTTCTGCAGCAGGTAAAGACAATTTGACTCATTTTAATTTCGTTCCGTTTTGCGTGTGCCGGAGAAGCTTTCAACTAAAAATTTTTTGCATTTCTGTTTAAGCTCGCCCTTCCAGCTGCGCTACCTTTGCCTCTGCCACTGCCGCTTGCCACGCCACCGTGCTTGCCGCTTGCGCTCCCACTACCTGCCTTACTCCCTCCACCGTGCCTGGTTTCATCATGCTGCGGACCACCGCCTACCCCTCTCCCAGTGCTCCAGGCGCCACCCATAACCCTACCGGCCTGCGAAGGACCCATCATAACTCTTCCATCTCCCCCGATCCCTCCGCCGAAGACCATCGGCCACAAGTGCGTCTGCACCAAAACCGTTATTAAGCCGCAAGTAGTCCAGCGATGCATCTCCGTTCCAAGCGTTCAGCGATACCTTAAGACTTCCTTTACTCCCGTTCTGGAAAACATAGCTTACAAGGCAACTCCAAAGTGCCCACCGTCTCCAGCTTGCGCTTCCTGCGCCGTTTGCTAAAGCCCAAAACACGCTCTAAACGCATCACATTTCGTTCATTAATTTTTTAGTTTGTTTAACGCATTGTTTTTTGCTAGTTGAAAATTTTTTAGATTCTTTGTTTAATTGTTGTTTAAACTCCATCATTGATATATTGTGATAGTAAATAAAAGATTTGAATTACAAGTTTTGCGAAAAATATTTTGAAAACCTTTGAAACCTGAAATATCAAATTAAAAAAAATATTTTTCACTTATCATATCCTTCTTTCAAAGCATATCAGACGTAATTCTATCTCGACGAAAATCTAAACTTTTATTTTTCCACTTATTTTGATCTAAAAGTAAATTCTTCAGCATTTTTCAGATTTCATGATTAATTAGCAGAGATTAAATGATATTATTCCAAATTAATCTGAAAAATTTACCTAAGGACTTAAAAATTATTGGTTAACAAAGCTAGAACATATATTCTTATACATTTTTAATTTTCCTTTTTCTAACAATTAATCTTAAACTTTTATTTAACTAATATTAAATAGTCTGTTATATAATGGTGGTGTCTTCATAATATGAAGTTGATTGTTCTTATTTTTATTATGAAGATTAAACCTTCAGAATATGAAATTTTAACAGTTGAGAATATGCTGGACCAAAATTCTGATTCAAAAAGCAAAAATTGAAAAGTTCAATATCTAAACAAAATGCCTAGAAGTTTTTTTTAAACACTGAATAGTAAAATCTTATATCACTTAAAATTTCATCAGTTGCTTATAAGATATATATTGATTTTTAATAAACATAAATGTTATCCAGTTTCTTCGTCATAAAACATAAACATAAAAATGCTCATTTCGATTTAATAACAATAATGAAAATTAACAACGATTGGCAGTTTCTCGATTCAACTCATGATTTTAAAGATTTCATAAAAGTTATGCACATCTAGGTTCAGTTTTTATTGACAATACATTTGGCACAAAAATAATATGATGCCATAAAAAGAGTATTGATTATAAGTCAAAATTCTTTAAGGTCATTTGCTCATATTTGCAATGCATTGAAGTGTAAGAAATAATAAAAATATTCAAAATAAAATGTTACTTGTATATTTCAAAAACAGCAAGGGTAAACATTTATTTTTATTCGTTTGCGAAAAAAATTTTTGTATTTCATATGCAAGTGAAGAAAACAACATTTTGAACTGCTGCTAGATACCATTAAATATTTATACGACTAAAATTTATCGTCAGTGAAAAAAACATTTATCTGCATTGATGTAATTAAAAAGTTATATGTGTTAGTATTACATAATTTTACTGTTTATACTCATATTTTCTCCCATTAAAAATAACGTACTGATATTTGACTCTAAGATTTATGAACATAAAATTTGTATTCTACAATATAGAATACTGTCTTTCACTACAATGTAGTGATTGGACATTTTGTTATGCATTTAATAGAGATGTAACATGCCAAAAATATCGAAATATTGACAATCATTTATCTGAGTTCACATTTCATAAATAATTATACAATATTAAAACCATAAAACTATTATTATTTATAGTTAATATGCTATCTCGCATTAAAAATTTAAATTAAAACACATTACTGTTAATTTTTCTCAAAAACTTGAATTTAGGCACATAACATTAAAAATTAGTAAAATTTTATAACCCAGCTCTGGGCAACTGAAGTGTAATATAACAAAATCAAAAATTTCCCAAAGAAAAGATTCTTCGTTGGAAGTAGCACTGTAAAATGTATGGCGAGATTTATATTCATATAGGTCTGTTACTGAGTTAATGGTACTTATACATTTAAATGGGATTTAGCGTTTAGTGTGCTATAAACAAATAATCTTCTCCTCAGAAATGCCAATTCCGCAGCAAATATCCAATATTTTTATCTTTTAGTACCCAACCGGGAGAGAGAAAAATTTTTTATTACTTGCCCATTCAGAAGTAATCGAATCAAAACTAGATACAGAAATATAAATTTAATACTGCATACTTATATTTCAGATCTGTGGATTAAAGGTTTCAGTCATAAAATTTAATCTACAGCAAGGTAGTAACATATTATCGAGAACGATACCAAATTCAGTGCTAAATATCGCGTAAAATTTCCAAAAGTAATAAATTTATTCGACTATCCTGAATTACCAAACTTTATGGACGCTTTTCACTTAAAATGTTTGCTCCATAAGTAATGGAAACCAATGCATGAAAAAATTTACTAAAAAGAAAAGAGTCAGAAAATTAGCTATAAATCACGTTGCTAGCAAGCTACCTAACTTACGTTGTGAAGAATCAAATGTAGTGTGATATGTTAAAACTTGACCGAGTTATAGGCGCACCTTATAAGTCTCTTACAGCAGAAAAGAACGCATCTTATCTCCTTAAAGGAAAAAAACGTTTACTATTTACATAATGAAAAAGAAATTTTTTAAGGCATTCATTAGGTCGTCAACCATTATCTCAGCGAATAATTTTGATTTAATCTAATTTGTATTTGACACATAATTGTGCTTAAAACTATAAATCAAGAAAATAATACTTGAGATGCGTGATAACAATCTTACCGAATACGGACAAAAAATTTATTAAGCTAAATCGAACACTGTAAAAAATATATAAATTCCGTGATATAATAAACAATATATTTACAGAAAGAGATGCATAATGCAAAATACTTGAAACACAATAAAAATATGGTTTGAACAGCTTTAAATTCGTGTAATAGAACGAATCTTAGGATTTACAAATTTTGAACTGCTAACTGTACAATTAGTAAGGATTAGCCATCGACAAGTCTTTAATGTAAATGACTGGCCCCCAAAATTATTTTTGATACATTTTTGTATCGACTGTATGTTCTTCGTTCCGAGTTGTCTCATGAGAAAGTCTCAGGGAAACCAAAGAAAACTATACAGTCAATGCATTAATAAAGAATATAATTTTAATGTATTTCGTCAATAAAAGCTTGAAATTAAATCCATAACTGAAACTAATTTGATTAATTGCGAAAAACAATTCATTTAAAAGAATAACAGTATGGGTTAAATAATCTAAATAAGCTTTGTTAATCTATGTGAGAAGCTGTTTCTGAAACTGCCCAAAATCATACATTTAATGAAAAAATTTATTAAAGAGTAATTAACATCTCAGCTTTAAAAGTCTTACTATTAGAGTTGAGGACTTCATTATTTATAAATGATTTCATTTTATTAAAAAAAAACTATATCCAACTTAACTTTGCCATTTAATATCAGCTACAGCATGACATTATTAAAACATGCATTGGGGATTCTGGAAAAGGTTATACAAAATTATCTTAATAAAGATCTTTTGTATGCGATATGTAGGGAATACATTAATCTATAATAACTCCCTCTTTGATTTTTTGATAAAGTAACTTCATCATATTTATTAAAATATTCGTATTCTCTTATTAAGTTTCATTTTTTGATATATATAACTTGAAGTGCAACACTATTGTAAATATAATTTTATAAGTTGTTTGAAATTTCAAAATTTTAATTAATTTTTGTTTTTATCTCTTGAGTGCAGACATTTTGGTACCTAACGATGTCTCATTATAATTTTTGGCTTTATTTTAACTGTCCGTCATCCAATTACAATGTCAGCAGCTGCGAAATTGGGGAACTCTTCTCCCCCAGGACAGCGGCCCATTACCATCTCGATCTTCGTCTGCACTATTGTTATAAACTAAAAATTAAGTTTCTCAGATATCGATTTTGCTTTTTATTTTTAAAAAATTGTATTTCTCATGCAATTTGTCACATTCCCATGATTTTCAGGATAAATTATCAAGAGAAATCTAATATTATTATTTTCGGATCATCATTATCATAACAGATAACAACCCAAGAACTGGAACAAATGCAGTAATTTTATTTATTTGGGATTAATAACATATAGTAATCTCCTTTTTTACCAGCAAAACAAATCATATTGAAATGTATGTATAAAATAATTTTACGAGAAAAATAAATACGAAATGACAGAGCAACCCAAAATGAACAAAAATAAAATAAATTTTTTTAACTTTCTTAGTTAGCTATTAACCTGCTTAATTATATCTGTTAATCTTTCTGTTTAGCAGATAATTAAGATCATTCTTGAACGATATAATTTTCTAAAAGGAATGAGAGAAAACTCAACCTAACCTTAATGAGGAAAATTTAATTTTCCAACTTTTTTTCTGAAAAAAAGGAGGAAATTTTCAAACTATGCTGAGTGTTAAAAATTATATGAAGAAACATCTGAGCAAAAATTGGATTATGGAAAAAAGCATTCTAAAATCATAATTAGGAACTATTTAACAGGCATAGAACATGAACGAACAAAACACTACAGACAAGAAGTAGATTTAATTGCAGCTAGTATATGTACAGTATGTATAAATATTTAGATTCCCGTATCACGAATATGAGTTGAAGGTTGAATTATAAGAGTATAAAAATTCAGAGTCATCCAGTTAGAGCACTATTCACAGTTCTTCCTCTAACGAAACCAGAAAAGGTAACAAAATGGCAGCTAAATTCATAATTCTTGCTCTTGCTTTCTACTCTGTCTCCGCCAACGTATGCTTCCAGCAACAGGTAAGAGAATTATAAGATATTTATTGCTGTAGTACTAAAAACACAATTTAAGCTATATTTCACTAAAAATTAATATTCAACTTTTAGGAAAACCCAGTCACCATCTCCGAAGTTGTCACCGCACCAATTGTCGCTGCTGCTGCCCCAAAATTCATAGCTGCCGTCCCAAAACTTGTTCCTAGCACTCCTGTGGTTGCCGTTGCCGCCCCAAATTTCATTCAGGCCCAGGAAATCATTTCCTCCGATTTTGACTCCGATTCCAGTTCATGGTCTGCAGGAGGCAACAGATTATCCGTTTCCCAGCAACCTCTTCCAGTACTTCAAGCTCCATCTGTCACCCTTCGCCCCATCGAATCCCCAATCATCCGACTTCCATCCCCACCAATTCCAGAACCCAAGGTTATCCATCACAGATGCGTCTGCACCAAGACTGTTGTCAAGCCTCAACTTATCCAACGCACCATCAACGTTCCACGCATTCAACGTTACCTGAGACAGTCTTATAGACCAGTCATTGAAAACCTTGCCTACCAAGCCAAGCCAGTCGGACAAGAATCCCAGGGAGAAGAAATAATTATTGGACCGGCTGCTATTAGTGCTCCAGTAGGTGCTCCTATCATAGCTGGTGCCGGAATATCCGGCATTGAAATTGCCGGACCAGAATTTGCCTGCGCCGAAGGCCCATGTTTCGAAACTCCAGTTGTTCAAGCCTGTGAAGTACCAGCTATCACTGGCCCAAGTTGTTTTTGCTGAAAGCAGACTGTGTATGTAGGCATCTATTCACCATAAAAGCATTATTGATCATCAAGTATTTTTAGCTTTGAGTGCCATCATTGAACTTGTCTAAATTTTTAAATAATTTGTCGTTACCTTTTCAGTTAAAAATGATAAATGATTAGCATGTCATAAATAATAAAAATATGATTTGATAAAGCTATTTATAATTTTATTGTATCCGACATTACATCTAATACTCTTAGCTCCTGGGGGTTTAATGGTCTGAGTTTTACATACCGTAAAATATATATATATACATTATATATATTTATAAAAATATAAATCAATTCGTTCATTGATATTTTCGACAATATTTTCATAGATTTGATACTATTAATTTTCTTCATAACCATATTGAAAAATATGTCAAATAAGTTCCCAATTTCCATGAACAACATAAAAAAATCTAAAATGGCTCACGTTTAATCACTAAAATATTGTACATCTGATCACGAAGGATTTATGTTCAATATTTTAGCTTTCTATATGTTTTATATGATGCACTACAAATTAAGTACAGTAGAATAACAATTTTTAAATAGATATTAGCTTAATAATGTTTTTACTTTAGAAATGAATCAACAGATAGTATCCCAATGTTGTATCACCTAGTTAATAATTAACGTAAAAGATCAAACCTTTGGGTTGGTGAACATTTTTTAAAATGTTATATACTTATGTTAAAGTGGGTTGGATAATATTTTATTTTTAAATATTATTTCATTTACTTCGTGTCTCACGTAATTTAGATATAAATTTCTGATATGTAGATACTTTCATTAGTTACTCACAATTTTCGACGAAAACACAACATAAATATACTTGTAAAGTGTAAAATTGATGTTTATCTTATCTAGCACAAATGAAAAGATTTTTCACATTTATCATCCCAAAATATGAAGCTATAATGTGCACTATTTAAAACTGTCCAGCATGCCAAAGCTAGTGAGGACATTCATTAAAGTCGCCGTTGCAATTCTGAGAAAAGTTAAACGCTTATAGTCCTTATCTAATAATGCTTTGATTTATTATAGTTACACAGATATAAAGGTTCCATGTATTTCCAACTTAAGCTCGCTTTATTTAAATGCAAGATATACTCTTATCTTTCTCCTCTACTGTGGTTACTGTGTCCCACGATTTTCCACCGTCATTTTCATCTGCGCCATTTGAGCAATTAATCGTATTAATATATTAATGTTTGAATGAGCATGTATGGAATCCGGATGCTAGTTTCATCTCGAAATTAAAGCTAGAGGTGTCTGGTTAAGCTAGGAGGACGAGGCAACGCACCAGGAGTGCGTAACATGAGAACTTGGTGATACATTGACCTTCTTCATGTGGATTTTTGTTTTGGTCAGAGTACCAAGTCGGAATAGGATTCCCGAGGCTCAGATTAATTCCAGAGAACCAACGGAGAATTAAATCTCGAAGTTCTGTCTGGACTCGGAAACAAAATTAAATTAGCATATAATCAACTAATTTTAAAAACACACTGAAGTAAATACATTTACAGGAAAACTTTTTTCTTTCTGCAATTCTTTTTTTCTGCCTCTAAATTAACTTAATGGACAGCCTAATTTTGCAAAGATATTTGCATCAAAATAATGCCTTTCATGCACAGTTAGCCTTTGCTGGTTTTTCTATAGTTCTCGGTCATTTGTTGTGTGAATTTCAGCAAAAGCACTAATTGAGTTGTTTATATTAGTAATGAGAGATTGTTGAAAACGCCTGCATGTTCGAGAAAAATAAATAAATAAGAAATACTTTAAAAGAAAGAATGTATAATAGAATAAGACATATTAAAGAATACTGATAATGATAAATTTATTAATATTTTTCATTTTCAAGATAATAAATTCAAAAATTTATTTCACATATTGATAAATATAGATGTAAAAATTGATTGCATATTTGAAGAAACTAAAGTTCTTAATTTTGATTGAATGAAAATAAAATGAATTTTTTTTTATCGAATAGCTTCACACTATACAATGTATCAATTATTGGGATTATGAAGTAATAAAAGAATGTATCTGACAAATCCTTTTTTCAAAAAATCCATTGGGAAAAAAATATTTTTAAAATAATTTTTAGACTGACTGTAAAAGAAAATAATTATTTTTTATTTGCTTACATTTTAAAATTAAGCTTTTAAATTCGGAAAGCAATTTACAGCAAAAAAACGCGGATACTTTGCGATTTATTTCTACCTACAAATGAATAAGTGCAACTTCACATTAAATAAACTGGTTTAAAATTTCGAATTTTCTCTACTGCTTAAATATACGGCTTACAATTGTACACAGTAAGTTTTAAATGGCACAAATTTGAGAAATTAAATAATTATTGCTGTTATTTGAAAGAAGGAAGAATAAATTATGCAATACGTCTCAGCTATGGCATACGTATTAAATAAATTTTTAGTGCAGATAAGAAATATGTGTGATCATTTTATTTAAATTAAGAACATCTTTCAAATTAAATTAGCCTAAAATGACTTGGAATTAACACAATTGCATTTTAGTGGAATCATGATTAACTTGTACCAGAGCTAAGGACAATATTAATATTAGTCTCAAGTTTGCGTTGAAACACCCATATTATTAATTCAAGCTGGTTTGAATAAAGCAAACTTACTTATCCAGCTGTCTGTTGTGTGGTCGTTATTTTCATTAAATGCGCTTCCAAATGGACATTTCCCGTTTATTAAGGGGCCTCGAATCCTCTTATCTAACTCCTTCGTTTTTGGATCGATTTATTTTATTTTCTTGTCTGAATTTTCAATTTACCAAAATCTTTCATAAAATTTTATTCAAATTTCCTTGCATGATTAATATTTTTCCCTCTTCCTTTTAACTCCGACATTCGTTTCCGCTGCCACAGAAATCTATATTCGCCAATAAAACGCGGCTGCTCATATATCTGGCGTGAGAAAATAAAGGAAATACCTCGCACTCCACTTTCCCATGTATTTTCTCTCTTAAATTTATTCAGAATTGGAAATTCTGTTTGAAAAAGCTAAATTCATGGATCCATAATATATTCCGTTGACCATATATAAAATGGAGAAAAAACTGAATTACTAAAACAAGGAAGTAAAAGCAAATTGAAAAAATGTTAATAGATACCGTCACTATCAATTATTCTCGAAATAATGCGGTTATAGGAAGTGTATAAAATTTATTGATATTTCGATGGAGTAACTTTAATTTTTTGATTAAAAGAGCTTAATATTCAAAGTTAAATCTAGGTAAAATAAAAAGTTTACTTATTCAAATGTTATTGTATCGGCAGTTGATGTTTCCTCTTTCTGAAGAAAAATGATGTACGTCAGGGTAACAAGAACACATACGTGGAATCTGAACTTATTACCTTGTACAAAATTCAGGAAAAATTTATTGACGATTTCGCTACTGATTAGTCTAATACAGACCTACTTTTTGTGATGAAAATTTTAATTTTGTTTATTGATGAATTTTTTCTCGATCGCGATGAGTTAGTTTTATAATAAATTATTTCGCATTCTTTTAATGTAAATCAAACGGAAAGTACGTGCGATATTATTTTGCAAAAAAAGTCCCCGAAAATAATCATCATGGATAGTTGGAAGAGACCAAAGAAGGCATCATCATTTCAGCTTTTTTGTTATTTGACTATAAAATCCGTTTCTTTATGTCGAGTCTCATATGTCGCCTCGTGTACGATGACAACGCGGAAAATAATCACAGAAAGACATAAAACGGGTAAAGTAAAAGAGGAAAAAGGGACATCTTTTGAAAAACAATCTCTTCCTTCGCAACTGTTGCTCGGTTCGCAGACAAGGATTATACAAAACAGCCCACATAAAAGTTATGACTTCCTTTTCTTTTTGATGGAAAACATGAAAGAGCGAAAACTTTTTTTACATTCAAACCGCATGCTCCGAACCATCCTTGGATATTTTTTCCTCCCCGAATCCCTCGAATATTCCACGACTCTCCCATTTTCCATATTGAGGCAGCCTTTTTTTATGGTCAGCAAAAAGATTTTACTTTTTCCCATTTGCAATTCGTCTTCTTCCTTTTTCATACTTCCTATGGATATTTTACATATCGTCTTCCATGAAGAATATCCATTTAAAGAATTATTAATATTGGACTAAGTATGTTACTTTCCTGCGTCATTCACAATTAATATCTTTTTTTTATTAAATTATAACACATAATGGTGCTGTAATAATAATAATAATAATAATAATAACAATAATTTATAATACACAAGAAAAAAATTTCTTTTCAACGTTTAAAAGTATGCTAACCAACAAAAGAGAATTAAAAACATCCATCAGAGTGAAGCAATGCAGGAGGGATGAACGTTTTGGTCTCTGAGTACCTGCGATTGGGTAACTTATAACGATTTCGAACTTGTATGAAAGGTTGATACTCTTCTTTGAGATTTTTTTGTTTATGTCCCATTTCCTCAAAAATCGGAGCGTAGGATTCTTTGCAGTAAGGTTCAAGACGAGGAATTGGTTCAAATCTCTGAATGTACTGTTGCTTTGGAAGAGCCTTCGTTCGGATACATCTGTGACCGATGATTTCCGTCGGGATTTCGGGGGTCGAAAAGTGCGTTGGGTTTTCTGGTATGGCGATGTGAGTTGCGGGTGCGGGGAGTGACTCTGAGGCCCAATTTTCGTAGTATCGACTTCTTCCGGAAGGAGCATACACCGGTTCATATTCGTGATATCTTTCTTCCTGGTTATCAAAAAAATAATTAAAAATTTCGTCCGTTACCTTCTTTACAAGACAGTTAATCTTGTTCTTCTTACCCGATATCCAGAAACGGCGCTCAGCTTCAAGAGTGAAATCAGGGTCACAACGAATATACCAGTCCACATGGTTGGTTTAATCAAAATTTTTGAATGGACTCAATTTTGTCTGGGTCGAAATTTTTATACCCAAACGTAACCTTCATTGAGTAAATGTGTTGTTTATTTCAGGGGCACCTTTGGAAATATTTTGGTCACTATTCCATTGTTTTAAGTTCAACATCTTGTCATTGACGAAGAAAGCAATCTCCTTACATTGTTCGACTTTTTACCCCATTGTATTCTATTCAAGTACCTTTAATTTCATTTAAAAAAAAATCAATTACATCTCACGGCAAACTAATAGCAAAGGACCTCGGCTCACAAATATATAAACTCTGTTCTAAATGGAATATATCAGTTCTCACATAGTGCATTAGCCTAATCCCAGTCGTGAATGCGTCCAATTAATGCCTTAATAAAAGTAATATTGAAAATTATAATTTTGAAAATTAACTTTATGGAGTACGTATATGTAAATTCTACTCTTTAAGAATAACTGATCAACACATTTAATTTCAATATTATACTGGCATGCTCCAGGCAATGCAGTCGTCTGCTTTTGTGTAGAACATAAGAATAAAATCTGCATTCTCATACTACTTCACAAGTATTTTATAATATATTTTTTAAATATATGAATATTAGTTTCTTTGCATAATATAAACATTTAAAGCTGAAAAATATTATATTAAATCTTATAACAAAATGATAGACTAATTTTATCAATGTCATACTACCAGTGATAAAACAGTGGATTTAACTCTTCAAGTTTAACTTTTTTTAGATTTTTTATTAAAAAGGTTAAAGCAGATTTAATAAATTGTTATATATTTATAAATTTATAATTGTCGTTAACATGAATTTATCAGGAAAATATTTCCTCAGATTGTGATCCAAAAATCAATCAAGTCTGATGTGATCAAAAAAATGATTTGCAAAAAAGTGACTCAATTTATTTACATTTAGAACTGTCAATGCACTTATTACATATAAATCATTACATTAGTCTAATTCCATTTAAATAATATAACCTTTTTTTCAGCAATTCAATAAGTACTGAGTTTCGTAGCTTTTATATTATTAAGAATCATTAAAAATTTTAAAAGTTGTGAGTTTTTTTGGTAAATTAGAACTCCTAACAAGTCACTATATGTAATGTATGTGAAGAGAAAAAGTCAAACAATATTTTAATATCAAGTTTCAAAACCGCAGTTTTTTTTTATTAATGGCTCAAATATTTTGAACAAAAGTAGTGCAAGAAGGATATATTTAAACAAATTCATTCAGCCGGCTCATCTGATACCACTGAAGCATCATGTATCGTAGTATTCACGATCATTCGTAGTATCAACGAGAGGTATTTGCTTGAGAAATAGTATTATTTAACTTAACCATGATTTGAAATAAAATATATAATAAAACTGGTAATGAATGTTGATTAGATTTATAAATATATAAAACGTGGACTTAATACTGCTTTGCTATTATTAGCGAAAATCGTGTAGATAATTTCAAAACTAAAAAATACTTATGTTCGAGAGGGCAATGCAGATAGATATGTTTTAAATAGATATCATACATATAAAAATTATATTTATTTGTGTTAAATTGTTTTACATGTTAATCATATAACAATATAGTGAATTGATTGACAAAGTTGACTTCCTTTATATTTTAATCTTCAAAAAATTAAATATAGATATTTTATAGCTTACATTAACTTTATGATTCTGACAGCAAAAGAATATAAAGTAGCAAAAAAAAAAGAAAATAAACATAATTTTACTATTTGTTAATTTCATTTTATATTGCTTACTATTCGGATTTAAGATTATCTAAGAGGAAAGACTTACTTTTGTTTATATATTTTAAAAAGTCAGTAATATTCGGCTTTGGCATTTAAATATTGTTTTCAACTTCTTCAGGTGATAAATTCATAACACGATTACCCCGCTGTATGTGTAACACGCGATAGAGTGATTTTGTATTTGGAGTCTCTCCCCCCTTTAGGTCTTATACATATTAGCCATACGAACATAATCAAAAACAACTCTACAAATAACCCGACAAATAGTGGCAAAAATAAAAGATTTATAGACTTATAAGGATATGAATAATTCGATTATATTAATGCGCCGAAGTCAGCATATAATTAGACCACTTCCATAAACAATTTCAGTAAAAACTTTTTTTTGCTTACAACACTTATTATAATTCTTTTTTTTTTAAAATTCAACTCAACAAAAAAGAAAGAAAGAAGTTTATAGTTTTCATATGAGAAACATTCTGTAAAAAGGCTGTCCTTCTCAAAAACTTCTCTTAAATAAAAAAGGATAAGATCTGCTCACTTAATTGAAAACTGTGTATTTGGTAGCAAAATAAAAATATACATAAACTTAGATAAAAATATAGAGTAACTCAAGTTAAAGAAATTCAGAGAATAAAGAAACTATATGTATCAACTATAATAAAAAAACTAGAATATGAATATCTCCATGATGAATTAAGGAAATAGATTTTCTCTTTTTTTTAAAGAAGTTTTTGTTTTTCATCAGATAAATTTTTAATACAATACTCCCAAAATTTAACCTCCTTATTCCTAGCTGAAAGTTACAGATCTTTTTTGAAAATTTTAATGTCAGGAATAACTAAAGTAAATAGCTAAAGTAAATATTATGGACAAGAAAGACGTATCTTTTCTGTGATCGAAGTTTGGATGTAGAAAAAAATGCAAAAAGAATTGATAAACTGCTTTGACTGTCAGGAGGAAATTCTATATCAGATGAATAATTTATACAATTTACATAAACTCTTTGCTTTAAAAAATCTTAAAAGTACACCTAAATCTAACCAAAAAAGCAACCTTATGGAACATTATGTAAAATATATTAACTGATTCAGTTCAATGCAGTCTGCCAGAATTGAAGAAAAAAATAGTTTATCACATAGTATCGGAAGCAAGTGGAATTTCACTGAATTAAATTTTATGTTTGCTATGTTGTTCAGCAGTTCATATTACCGTATTATATGCAGAACACTGCACTGAGAGTTTCAAAAGCATTCATTATATGAAATTCTAATCTCAGAGTAATTATTTGTTAAATGGAGGTATTTTAGCAAACAGAAAACTGTTTGAAGTAAATTCCATCATTAAATCCAAATTTAATTCAGTAAAAATTTCATCAGCATCAGCGTTTGCAAAATGAATTATAGAGTCATCTAGCTTAAACATCAAGTACATGGTTGCCTTGAATAGTCCTTTCTCGTACGATGTCTCGCATTCATTCTCATAACACTGTAATCAGTATTATATTTTCCTACCAAACATTGGCTAAAGAAAACTTTTAATAATAATAAATTACTTTAATGTTAAAAGACCATGTGCAGAAATTTTATACTTATCAGATACTTATAAGATGAATTTTAAAATTCTGTAGCATGTCCAATTAGTGTACAAAATCTATTTGTGAATATTTCATAAAAACAATGTTCCTCTTTTTTTCGTTTGCTAAAATTATAAATGATAGATTTGTGTTTAGATTTTAAATTTTAAGGGCTTCTAAACAATAACGGTTGTAATAAAGAAAAAAATAGAATATTTTTAAAAAATAAGACTGATATTTTTTGCAGTTATAAAATCTTATAACCAAACTACATCCTTCTGAATTGTTATTTATTAACAAAAATCTCGCTGTTCAAACGCATAATGGCAAAAACATATGTAGTGTTATAGAATACGGTATCCATCAATAAGCCTCCCATTATTTGTGTCGTAATCACCATTAATTTCAATTGAAATTTAATGACTTCCTGTTTTTAAATAAAAAGATTTTTCATTGTCATTTTCGAAAAATACAACCGCACATTCATCAAATAATTTCTTTCGGAATATTGCAAAATTGACAATAAAAACTTCAATCTTGACATAATGCTGAAAGTATTGGCTTATTCGCTAAATTTAAAAAGCTTTTTCTTCTGCTGCGAAAGATTATAAATGATATTGTGAATAAAGAGATAGTCTTTGTTATTAATACTTTTATAGAAAGATCTCAATATACTGAATCATTCCTGATATGCTAGCATAACCTAACCTCACGTGCAATAGCATATTCACGATACAGTATGAAAGCTGTAGTTTAATATTCTTTCAAAATAATTGAAAAAATTAATGGTCAAGCATATGATTTTAATTATAACATTTTTATTAAATTTTAAACATAATACATTATTAAATAAATAATTAAAAAAGCCTGTTGTATTTGCAAACATATGATAGCTTTGTCATCACCTCATTTTCTTTTGTAAAATTAACTAGTATGTATTGAACATGATCTTTCTACTTTTTATAGTACTTCATATAAATATTCATTTTTTTTATAATTAATTAATGCTGAAAAAAAATGTTTTAATCCTCCAGATATTTAAAACCTCGTCGATTTACAAATATTAAACTAATTGCCAATATTTAAAGCAATGTGAATATTTCGCTATTCTCAGTGCGGAAGCTGATAAGATAGTCCGCGTACAATTGCTATCTCCGCAGATCGGAGTCATGAAGTGTTTTGACTAAAATAACCTGTACAAAGAAAAATTATAAACATCTTTGTGATCATCCACCTCCCGAAGGTTAGGAAGACGTATATAAAAAGGAGTCAAATCGGCCGTGGATTATATTCGTCTCTGAAAACGAAATCTAACAAAATGTACGGAAGTGTCGTCTCTTTCTGCGCCATCGCTGCACTCCTCAGTGCTCCAGCTTTCGCTCAGGTACTGTTCTTTCGAATATGAGTTTCAACTTTATTTTTGAAATTTTGAATTTAACGTTTTCATGATTAACTCATGGAAAATAATTATGAATTATTTCAGTTCTGCGAAACCAGCTGCATTGGCCCAAGAATAATTGCTTCTCCAGTCCCCACTGAATTGGTTGCTCCAAGCGTTGTCGCCGCTCCAAGCGTTGTCGCCGCTCCAGTCATGTCTGGATTTGGAATGGCCTCTGGAATTGTCGAATCTGGACTCTCCACCTCTGGAATCCTCGCCTCCGAAGTCATCGGTACCTCCAACGGCCCATATGCTTCTTCCTTGCCAGTCATCCAAGCTCCATCTGTTACTCTTCCAGCTCGCGTTAGCCCAACCATCCGCCTTCCATCTCCACCAATCCCAGCCCCAAGAATCGTCAACCAAAAGTGCGTCTGCACCAAGACTGTTGTCAAGCCACAAGTTTTCCAACGCTCTGTCACTGTTCCATCCGTCCAAAGATACCTTAAGACTTCCTACAGACCAGTCGTTGAAAACATTGCCTACCAAGCCAGACCACTCGGAGGTTCTAGCTCCGTCGCCACCGTTGCTGCTCCAGTCGAAGCTTTCTCTGCTCCAGTCGAAGCTTTCGCTGCTCCAGCCGAAACTTTCTCTGCTCCAGTCGCCAGTTTCTCTGCTCCATTCGAAACTCTCCCTGTTCCAGTTGAAACCTTCTCTGCTCCAGTCGCCAGTTTCTCTGCCCCAGTTGAAACTTTCTCTGCTCCAGTTGTCGCCTCCTTCAACTCTGGATTGTCTTGCGGTTGCTAAATCAGAAAGTGTACAGCATTTCGTACAAAAATAAAGCAAATTTGAAAATTTACATCAGTTTTTTTCATAAACAGTTTCTTAATCCTCCTTATTTATACAGATTTTTTGTGTCTATACAAAACACATGTATAATTACTTACACTAAATTATAATTTTTTATTAATTTTGGTATTGGCAAAACTTCCATTATTCAACAAGATAAAAACATGTAAAGAAAAATAGTTGTACAAAATAATGTGATACATTTTTAGTATTTTATAACAATCATGCGTGCAATCTGCAAGGAAAATTATTTTCATAACTATGATGATGAGTGTTAAATTTATAATATTAGTAGTACTATTAAATAGACATTAAATGTCTCTTTTTGTTATGCACAATTTTATTTCCCTTTTTTAAAAATATGTTGAGTTGTTCGTAAATAGTTTGATGATGTCAAGTTAGATACAACATAGCGCAAATTTTCGCTGTATAAGAATCGTATTTTAAAAATAGGAACGAAAAAAAATAATTTAGTATAAATAAAAATCATTTTTACCATATGACAATTTCACATGTTTATACCAATGATTTAATTATCGACTAATATCCATCTCTTTCTCGATATCATGAATTAAATTTAAAGAAAAAATTTATATGATTCACTAAAACAATTAATTAAAATTTATTCACATCACATACTTGTACATTTATTTTTATTTGTTCATTGTTCCCTACTCATATTTTCATACATAATCATAAATTAGAAATATTTATGTATTTCATATTTCGTTCTCGCATGACCAAATGTCACTTATTTATATATGGCTCTTAAAATTATTTGCTGTTAAAGCTAAAATTATTTTTCTGTAAGATCAAAATGTAAAAATATATATTCATGTTTAATCTATTGCCTGTAGTGTGCAGTTAATGACATTAAAGCTGGTAAGTCGCATTAATACAAAGCAAATCTAGTAAATATTATTATCATTTGAAATTCTAGGCTAAAGTAACTTTTCATTGCTACAGTGCAACAATTATCAAATGGAATATTGTTTAAGGTTAAGAAACCCATCAAATCAATATAATCTTAAGATTATAATGATTTCTAACCGCTACCAAATCACGATTCTAAATTCTGTTTGAATCTGAGCCTTAAATAATGTAACATTAAATATAAAAGAAGTCAATAAAATTTATTTAATAGTAAAAGAAATTTATTAGAAGCTTTCATCAAGTTCATAAAGAGATTGAAATTTTGCTATGTAATAATTTAATATTGAATTTGAATTTAAATTCAATATCTCATTAGGTAGCTTATCTACCACTATGTATGATGTCTTACCACAATTTCCTCTCGTAAGTAAATGGAAAAAATTAAATATTTGTTTATTTTTGAAAATATAATTACGATATTATTTTCATTGTGCTCTATTTCTTTCGGAACATGTCTGGCACAATAACTCTCATTCAAGGCAGTTTATCATATAAGTTGGACATTGTTTTCGCAATTGATCTCTTTAACTAGTGTTATGAGTTGTACATACTACATCATGAGTTTTAATATAAGTCCGTAGAACAAATACAATTTTCAAAAAGGTACAGTTTTTGCTAATTTATTTAAAATTCATTCAAAGTTTATCGCTATAAAGAAACAAATTTTATAATAAACCATACGAACAGAAACATCGATAAAACGATTATTCAAAAAAAAGCTATTTTATATAATTATTGCATTGACAACATAATAAAATAATATTTATCGAATAACAATATAATTTAATTATTTTTTTATGTGGCAATAATATCGATTTCCCAATATCAGAATAAAATAACATCTTCGGAGCTAAAAAAAAGATATTTATGCTTTAGAGTTGAATTATAACTCCATTAATGCTCATCTCTAAATAAAAAAATGATGTAATTTAAACTTTATTTATTTATTTTGTAACTTTACAAATATGCTTGTTAAGATCTATCTGAACAAGCAATTTTTTGTATAACTACGTCAAATATATGAAGTATGAACTTTTAAAATACAGTGGTGTGGCATAAAATTATAACAGTTTTAAAATATCTTTTCGACACCCGTCGAAAAGACAAAACAAGCAAAAGTTCAGTCAGTCCATTCATAAATGCCTAATTATCCGCTATGTATTTAGAATTTAGCTGTTTGAAAAAAAGACTTGAAAAGCAGTCAGCACCAGATTAATTTTTGTTTTTTCCGAATAACACTCAATATCATCATGCACTTGGATTCATCACGAAAAAGTTAATTGACGACTAATTTTTCAATGATTATTTCATAATACACTGTTAAAAATGCTTCATTGAAGAATAATATTAATTCCTGAAATTATTCCTTTGCCAACTCCTATTGTCCAAGCAAACATGCAAAACGATTAAAAATTTACTTCTGAGCATTCATATTTACCCTAATTAAACAATGCCCAATGAATTTAATTTACTGGGCATTAAATTATTTAAATTTAATGTAAAGAGTTGGCAAATAATATTTAGAGATTTGAATATTTTATTTCATACTCGTGAACAACCGAAAGTAATGTTCTCATATTTGCCTTCATTAGGATGTTTTGCAATTTGTGAATTTTCCGCTGAAATTTTTGTCGACCACTTTTGTTCATTTTGCATTTAATAAAATCCTCCTTCATCGAAAAATTTTCAGTTTGCTGATATCAAAGTTTTCCGAAAGCGAAACATATCAAAAATGCCATTTGGAAAAGGAAGAAATATGGTTCGCGCCTCGTACCTGGATGCGAAGCAAAACCCATCAGGCATCGACTGCAGCCGATCGCGAATAAACGCAATGGGGAAAATATAGTCATGGAGCATTGAAATTAGCGAGTTTGTTTTTATGAATTAATCGTAAAATAAAATGAAGTTTGTCTAATGTGTACAAATTAGCATTGCCAGCAATGAGATCGCGTCTGAGAACAAAATGTATAATTTAGCACCGCGCGTCTTGCTTGAATATTTTATCGCATCATTCAAAATACGTTAAGAAGACGACGAACTCTAATTTGAATAAATCCATTCGACGTTCCGACCTGAACGATGCCGAAGACCAGTTCGAGGGCAAAAATCGTTCGCTCCATTTCGCCACAGCTTAGGTTTCCTTGCGCGGAGATCCTTTTGACGAAGATTTGTTTTTTTTCCATTTTACTTAAAATATTTCCTTAAGTATAAAGCCCCCGGTTTATTTGCGGGATATCCCAGAAAGATGAGACATTAAAAAAATAACATTAAGACTTTCCAGACTGACTAAATTACATTTCCTTTTAATGAAGTGCACTCCCCGAGTTTCTCGTACTTCAAGGAAGAAACTTAAAATGAAATAATCCTAATTTTATTTCCACTTTCCGTTCGAATTTATAGAAATGTCGGTATCTTAAATCAGATTCACATCTGCTTTTTCCAGGCCGGAGAATATCCAGCACTAATATTAATTGATTACTTTTCCGTAAATGTTCGCTTTGAAAAGTGCAACGCGACAGACTTTCCAATATTGCAGAAGGCCTGGGTCATTAAAACGCCAAGAGTTAGATGCCAATAATTCAGGTTCCGATGAGTGAATCACCGCAATCCCAGAATAACAATTACAACATTGGCAATCGCTGAATCCCTTTACTTTCCTTAAAATTACGAAATTAATCATTGATCTGAATCCGTTTTAATTTTTTCGAACTTCGGTCTCGGACGTCTGGAAAAGTAGTTGGAAATAGTTAAGCCAAAGACCGCGACGGAAAAAGGATTATTTTCATATTCGGCATCGTAAATCAAAATTAAATTTTAAATAAATGCATTTAATCCAGCGGATTATTTTCTCGTTTCTGTAAGAGCAGGCAAATGTAGCGATATTCAACCACTTCTCGGTTCATTCATCATCAAGCCTTTCATAATGGCATTATCAAACAAAGGAACGTGTTTTCGGCCTTCGGGTGAGATTTTTTTTTTTTTTCCTTTTTTTCACGTTGAATCAAATTCTCGAAAAATGATAAACAGGATTTAGAATGGCAGAAGAACACGGTTTCCTGTGAACAATGATGTTTTCCTTTTCCGTCCCATTTATTAACGCACGTTTCGATAAATTACCGGGTGAGAGGTTCGACTTATAAAAGTAAAAGGTGACTTGAGAGCAGATCAGTCTCAGTCTATTTACTTCCTAACGGAATCGTTATGAAATTCTTTTTCGGCATTATATTTTGTTTCATTGCCACGGGGTCACAAAACGGGGCGTTCGTTGCGGCACAGGTAAGCGAAAAATCCCGTGGAAAAATTCCACTGTGGAAGTCTGAAAAAAAATACTAAACCAATGGCTAACTTTGCAGAATGGAGGTCAAGGAACTCTGTCGGTTGAATTCGGCAGCCCTAATAATGGAAACTTCGGCAACTACGGTAATTTCGGAAATTCTGGAAATTTCTTTCCCTTTCCCAATGGATTTTACCAAAATGGACCGTACTTCGGAAATGGAAACAACGGCGGTCAGACGGGGAATAACGGAGGCAACTTCGGAGGTTTCGGAAATTCCGGCATCTTTAACGGAAATCAGCAGTTTCTGGGACAGCGTATGTCCGAACCGATGTCCATAACGACCATATCTCTTCGATCGATCCCCGACAATGGACCCATGAATTCCATGGGTCCGATGGGTCCGATGGGTCCTATGGGCCCCATGGGTCCTATGGGTCCGATGGGTCCGATGGGCCCTGTGGGTCCCATGGGACCTCCTGGCCCGATGGTTCCGCCGATGTCGGCTATGCCAATTCCCGTTATACCTGTAATGCCAGCACTGCCGGCTCCGGCGACGACACCGAGCCCCTCAACTACCCCTGCGCCCGTGACTACGCCGACAACAACGCCAGCACCGCCACCGCCACCACCTCCACCACCATCACCGCCTACGACGACAATTGTTGCGGCTCCAATCAGTCCAATTATATGGTCTTATCCACCCTCACCTTCGTCGCAAGTGATAAGTGCACCTATTTCATCATCGACCCTGTTATGCTCTTGCCCGTCGAATTTATTTTAATCCATTGCATTATTAATCAAAACTTGCAATTTTCCGATCGCAGCGACACAAAATGTTTGAGGGTTTGCCGAGATCACCATCACCAATGAAAAAATGGAGCAAGCGTCTGATTTATATAGTCAGGTTTGGGTTTTGCTACAAGAAAAAAGTCCCGATGAGGATGGTGTTGAATTTAATTTTTTCAATAAATAATTTACATAAAGAGCAAAATCTTTGACTTGGTTTTAAAGTGGAAGGACATTTGTAATAAATTGTGATATGTATGTAAGGAATTTATTTTTGTGACAATTCAGTGTTCATTTTATTAACACATATGAATCACTAGCGATCGTATGAGATTTGTAGAACCATAGACTTTCCTTTTTTCTTGCAGAGTCAAAATGCTAATAAGCTATAGTAGTTTTAATTAACTTTTATCTTTTTGACACAATAATTTTTATCTCATCCTTTGTAAAAATAAAAATACGATATCTAAATATTTTGAATAAATAAAGCATATAAATGATTCAAATCCTAAATCATTAATAAGTCATGCCTAAAACATTCTAGTTAGATGAAATATGTTTATCTTTTACTATATAAAGCCAGCATTTCAAAGTCAATGAACTTTAAGTATTAATTGCAACATTTTGCATGAATAAATTAACTGCAGAAAGAAGAAAAATACATGGAATTCTGACTAACGAGTTTTTGAACATTTATTAACTGAAAATTAATTAAATGTAAAAGTGAATATAATTATGTTAAGATATAAATTTATAAACATTAAAAGGTATTGTAAAACTTAATTCGAACAAAAATTATATTGTAAATTCATGTTGTCTATAATAAATTATTTAAAAATTAACTTTATAAGTCCAATCGGGTTTTTTATGTGCTTCTAAGTGTTCATTATCAAAGTTCTAAGGATAAGTCAAGTGTAGGATTTAGTTAGTTATGTCTTGAAATCAAAATATAAACTGTAAGAAAAGAAAATGAAAGATCTGTCAGAGAAAAATAGGAGAAATACATATGAAGAACAACGTGAGGACTAAAAAGAACAATCAAAAAATGAATTAGAGCTCCTAAAGAAAAGAAATAAAGGATAAAATGGTCATTGCCTATAAGAGGAAATAATAAGAAGAATAGCTCGTAAGAATTACGACTGATCATAAAAAAGAAAATAAAAATTTCAGGTATTTTGCAAAGTATTAGAAATACACCCTTTTACACATATTTTTGCCTAAACAGACTACAGGTACCCCTTAAGATAGGCGAAAAAAGTCTTTTCGGTAGCAATATATGAAAATAGAATTATGCTAAATGTTATATTTAAGATTGTATATATGACGCAGGGAGGATAGGAATGTTGCCCTATGAAGATAATTCACTTTTATTGATGTATTTCGGAAAAAATTAAAACTTTTTCTGCTGTTTTAGTTTTTGATTCGAAGCGAAAACTTAATGCAGAAATTAATTAATACATTTTCCGTGTAGTGACAATATAAAACTGACTGAATACATAAATTCAGTTGCCCTCTACGGATATTTGCTTGAACATTAATACTTGAAAATTGTAAAACAAATCCAATACCTTCATTCCTCCATCAGAGAAGAATTAAAAATAACACATCGGATTTGGCTTACCTGTAACAATAAAGAAAAATGCTTAAATGTGAAAATAACGAATCAAAGAAAATGACAAATTATTGTTCTTTTAGCATTATATTTGAATATTCTTTCTATTTATTATTTTATAAATAAATATTCTTTTCATTATTTATACATATTTTTGTGTAATACTTAATTTATAACATAATTTGTGTAAATAATATAGGTTGAAAATCTAAATTATTCATCTAAAAATTACGGTGTTCTTCATTTTGAATATAACAAAAATATGAAGTGTACAAATTTTTACATTCGCTATTCAGGATTTACAGTGTTGGAGATCAGGATATTTTTTCTCTATTATTCTTTAAATCTAGTCGTGTAACTTCAGTTCTCAAAAAAGGTGTCTACATGAGCGATTCATATTTAATGAAGCCATTCTCCCCTCGTTCTATACTTATTATTTTAAAACAAAAGTTTGAATTTCATTAACGTTAAAGAGCAAAGAACACTTCGGAAGATCCATTACGAAATGTACAAAACGGAATTGGAGTAAAGCTAGTATAGCAGAGTACAATGAAAATAAACGAAGCTCATAAATTTTTCTGGCTGATTCCTTGAAGAAATGTCACAGGATTCGTTGGCCAAGAAAAATCAAATTTCATTTTTGTAACAGGTAATCTGAAAATAAGTTTCAATACTTTACATTCATAAATATTCCACGTTTTGAAGAACAAAAAAAAGTGAGTAATAAATTAATTAATATTACCGTGATTAGTTTTCTCAAATTTCTTAATCTTCTCATATGCTTCCTGCGAGGAAGCATATGGTTACACATATTGGATTTGTTAAACCAACCCAGTATCAAAGTGCTGCGAAGACAGTCAAACTAGATCCTAGTTTCATTAATCTCCTTTATTCTTCATTGATGAGTTTTAATGCCGTTTCTTAAACCAATCGGGATCGTAAATCTTATTCATAAATTTTCACTGGGTTTTATATGAAAAAGAAGAAAAAGAATAGCAATAAAGTAGATATTTTGCCTTCCGTTGAAAATGCAGTCGTAAAAAAAAAAAAAATGTCCTTTTACTGGCTCCATTATGATCTGTGGCAAAGAAGAAACCGTTTAAAGGTTAGGACAATTCAAAAAAAAGTTTTTCCTCAAGTTTTTAATACGTACTAATTTAAGAAGTATTTACACAAAATAATATTCTATTTATAAATTATATATTTTAGTTCAGATTATGTCTAAATGGGGAAATTAAAAACATTGATTATAACATAAGGATTTAGGGCGACAGGTCTTTGGATAACAACAAGTGGTGAGTAGTTGCCTTTCGGAATCCCGAGGACAAAAACTTGTATCGCTCATTGGAATCGCCTCATAATGGATGTTTTCGATTACTGGAACTTGAGTAGTTTGAATGTATCTTTGCATTCTAGGCACCGATATAATTTCCTGACAGAACTGTGGTCTAACGGCAACGTTCACAGCCTGCTGTTGCATGGATGGTGGAGGCACAATCGGAAGCACTGCGATCGTCGTATTCTGCGCATTCTGAGAGTTATCGGTCAAAACAGCGAAGAGTTGAAAAAACTGTCGACCTGTGGGTTGTCCGATCTGAAAGCAATCTCTTTTAACCTAGATGTTAAAAATGTTTCGATGGGGCAAACAGTGAATTTTACTTACGTTTTGAGAAAACGAAAGAGCCAAGTTTATTACTGCGAGAAAAACTGTGCGCTGTATTGCGTTCATTTCTCGATACGATTTCGCTAGATCGTCAAATGGGAAAATAATCTACAATCAATCAATTGGACATGATATATATATATATGAAGATGATTGAAATATTGTTGAAAACCCCTTGACAATGGTCCGCGTGATTATCCACGGTTTAGCTGTATGATCGAGAAAAGAAGCCCTTGGAAAACAGCGTCTTTCCCGTTCGTTAACCTTAACCGATATCATTCAAGGGAATATTTTTCACTTTTTTATTGTTCTTAGTTTCAAGTGAGGTGTTCTGGAGTAAAAAGAACTCAATGCATAGATATGGTACTAAAAAAAGTAGGATTATTATTGTTTTTAGTAAGTTTTTTTCTTATAAGTCTAAAAAGTTGGTCTGTTTTCAGATTGAACCATTCGACCCGACTGTAGATTAAGGAACAAAAACCTATTGAAATGTATGATAGAGAAGGCAATTACATGTTGTGGAAATGAAAACGCCGTAGAAGTAACCAGTTATTTAGTTATAGTATATTAACATTTTAAGATTGAAAGTTTAATCTTGTTGTGCGTACAATGTGTTTGCAGCGCTCTTAACGGAAATAATTCATTACCTTTTAGATTATTGCCATTGTCCTAATAAAATCAAATTGATATTTTTAATATTCTGAAATTCTTCAATTTTTTAATCGATGAATACCGAAAAACGATTGAATATTAAATATGCATATTTAACTCAAAGTAAAATAGGTAAATAAAAAAATTAATTCACCGATCCGTTAGATTTATAAGTTGAAGGGCTTTATAATAGGTGTAAGTAACATGATTTACAAAAATATATTCAGTCTCTTCTGGCACAGATTTTAATTTATAAATCAATTAATTTTTAAAAATGATGTCATATAAAAGATAAAAATTTCAGTTTTTTAACCTTTAGAATCACATCTTTACTTAATTAAGACCTAAGTTAATTTAAGTGGTGTTTCCTGGACTTTAATCGCAAAAATACTTTTGAGTCTAATCTGTTTGAATTAATGATGTGCCATGGAATTCCGAAAAATTACTGTATCAAAGCACATCAGAAATAATGTTCTTCTTACAGTCATGATCCTGAAATCAAACAACTACAAGAGATTTTTATTTAATTTATAATATATTAGTTTCATTAGCGGTAATATTGTTTTACAATTAAAATTAAAAAAGGATAAAAAAATAATCCAGTTTTTAGATGGAATAAAAAAAACGTTGATCTTTTATTCCTAAAACTCATATTTATGATATTAAAAAAATAAGTTAATTACCTGTTTTCATAATCCAATTGCCACTAATTTTTTATCAAAATATATATAAATGGAAATAATTTTTTCTTACCATATGAAGCACATTTGGTAAAATAAACAGAAATAATCTTTTTAAATTCCAAATAGTGCAGTTCAAAGACAATCTCCTTTCTGCGAAATTTGATTTACCACAAATCATAGAGATTTTCAAAAACGTGAATTTCAGTTCAAATCGATATTATTTCAATACAAAGAATTATGCATAATAATTAAAACTAGAAACTACCATTTTGTGGTACCTATTAAAATTTTTTTATGATAATGCATTCGCCTTAACACATCACAACCATTGATTATTTAACAAATAGCAAATTTCTGTTTTCTGTTACGATTCAGCTTTGAAATTAAACTCCGCAGTGGGTATTTTATTTTGCCAAATATTTCCACTTCATTTGTCGAACTACTTCTTTTTCTGCAAATATTCATGACAATGGCTTCACAAATTTATTTTTTTTTTACGTGTCATTTCGAAAATAAACTAAACCGCACTGCATAAATCACGATTTCCAAAAGATGGAATGTCAGTTTGGATTATGAACTCGAAATAAAGTAAATTTCAGTCACGTTTTAAAAATATTCCCCGTATACAACAATATTGTAAAAAAATCTTTAAAAATTATTAAATTTGTACGTGTATGATATATTCATAAATACCAGTTAGAAGAAAAATCTAATTTCCGAATTTAATTAAAGCAATTTTTCAGGTATAAGGAAGAATGTCGCATTTAAATAACGATTTTATGCATTACGAGATTACATACTATAAAAACAAAGCCTTGACCTTGCGAAAGAAGCATAATCCACTTATAAGTGTGTCAAATAATAATGCACTTTTTGAATAAAGTATTTAAACATTTATAGAAGTTTTAATTGCACCAAGAGCAAGATAATATTTAGAAAGAATTGAAATGAAAGGAAATAACATTTTATTTGGTTTTTACAAAAGGAAATTATTAGAAGATAAAAAAAGTTAATTAATTATATTTCATTTGAAGGAACAGAATCGACATTTATATATCATTTCATGGACGAAGATATTTTCATAAACCTCCTGTGTTATAATAAAGAACACATTAGGATTTTTCTTCTTCAATAAAAAAATATGTAAAACATCTAAAGATGGAGCCCTTTTTCCGCATCGCCTTTTGGATTAAGGATCTGTTGTTATTAGAACAAAAGTAAAGTCGTTTCTGAGCTTTCATTAAGTTAATCCAGGTAAAGCATGAGCATTTTTATTTCAGTATAAATGCGTACAGTCAGTAATACAGAGGCAATGGATCGGATAAAAACAATGCATTTTTCCTCCAAATATCCGAATGTTTAATGCAGCAAAAAAAAACAAGCAAATGTTTTTAATAAAATCCGCAGCAGAAAAATAGGAAGTGAGATCCAGTTTTCGGATTTATGCGTTGAGTTTCAATTCAATCAGCTTATTTGCAGGACTTTAAAAGATGGATTCAAAAATATCAAATGTTACTGTAGGGAAGGAAGATGAAGGAAGAACCCTATGGAAGGAGCACGAAACTCAGTTCTTATGTCTACCATTTCACACAATCTGAAAGTCATTCTTCTCCGAGACCAATTCCATAAGGACAACGGTAGCTCTGCTGTTAGTTTTTCATTTGCATGGTAAAATGTATCGAAAGAGTTAGAAATTTAACGAAGCGCGACATTGTGCGGTATAGAATAAAATTAATTTATTAAGCATAATGGTCGATGTCGAATGAAAGGTATCGGAGATGAGGCAGAAAATTGGATATTACACGAAATCGTTGGTGGATGGGTTTATAGGAGATGATGTACAAGTTAGTGAAATTATGGCGTGTAATGGGCAATTCAGCGTTTTTTTTCTGCTTGCAGTTGGTGGCTAAAATTATTGGCAATCCCCAATTTTTATGTTTCATCAAGCATTAATGACAGTAGTCATCGCGATTAATACTCAATAAATTCGAATATTATTTTATTGATAAGTGAATTTGTAAATGACGACTGAAAAAAGAGAAATCCTGCTGAAACCGAGAGGTTACAAATGTAATCTCGATTTTAAATCAGCACTTGCCGATCCAGATGCGAGTATCCATTTCTGCCTTTTAAAATTGAGATTTGCTTAACCAGGGAATGAATGTGAAAGTAAACAACCGAATTTTTAAGTATGTACACATGAAAATGCTCTTTCCAAATTCCTTTGAAATCCCAGGAACGTAAACGAGCTACGGTTTCGTTCAAATTCCATTAACAATTTCTCAGGTTCACGGGTCGGACAGGATTTTACCGGCGGCCCTTCGATGTTTTGTTCCGCATACAACCCGAATTCATGCTATGTTAACATTGCTATATTTCATTGCATGGAAAAATCCGAGAAAATTTGACAGCCCAATATTTTTAGAATTAGACGTCCGTATAAATGAGATTTCATCGAGGAATAACAAATGGAGGTATATTAAGTAGACCTTATTTTCCGTACAAAAATGACATACCGTCGAAAGCGTCGATGCGAAATGCTGTCCTCCTCGCTCCTGATTATGTAAATTATAAATTTAACGCCGTACCTTAATTCTTATTTTTGCTTTTAAAGGTTATATACATATGACCGCATATTTACATTTCATGAAATGGGAATTCGAAGCTGGTGAAGTAAATCCGGCGAAAAAAAGATTTTTTTTCCAGGAAAGGTCGCACGTCTTCTTATGAATGTTGATGTTGTCCGGGTATCACATATCCAACTATTGTAAATTTATCTTTTGAATTAGCTGCAAAAAGTTAGTTTGGAAAAATTGATTTTTTTTTCTTTCCTGTCACAATATTGTACCACAAGTCTTAACCCTGACGTAAAATTAGAGACATAAATAACCATTCTTAAATAAACTCTCCGTGTCACGCATCAATTCTTATCAGTTAGTATCGCTGATTTTTAGATTACTATATAAACAAGCAAAGAACCTATTTAATCAATCAGTTTGCAAAGAACATTTCAATAGTTCCAAAAGCACACGTTTGACACAAATACGGGGATGTCATTCAGTTCGATTATTTCATTCTTTGTTATACTGGCTTTCGGCGCATATAAGGTAAGGAACGCAACATAAAGGAGGAAGGCTGAAAATAAGATACGTTAAATTCAATAGAATGATAAATTTCATTATGTAATTTCAGGCTGCCGGCCATTGTTGTGAAATGGCCTATCCTGTCGCTCTGGATAAGCTGGGACCCAAGCCCTGTCCGTTGCCCGTCTTCACCAGCATTCACTCTACCCCCATAATAGAAAAACCTGCAATTCAGCTACCTGCATCCATACCCTGCCCCCAAACTCTCTCCAACAAATGCAGATGCGTCAAGTCGGTTCTGAAGCCTCAGGTCTACCATCAGTTGATCAACGTACCGTCAATTCAGCGCTACGTTGAAACCAGCCACAGGCCGGTTATCGAGAAAATTCACTATAATGCGTACCCCGTGAACAACGCTCTCCGGAATATCTACGGCAATTGCCTGCCATATGACGATGGTGAATACGCCGACTGCAGCTATCAAGACGTTTGCCACATTCCTGTTGCGGCAGCACTTCCAGTGACCGCGTCGGTTCCAGTTACCACCTCCCTGCCCGTTACGACATCGGTTTCTGTCGCGGCTGCTTACCCTGTCGCTAGGACCTTTGCTGTCGGCTCCGGCTGCTTTGAATAGTGTTTTATGTGTTAAAGCCACATTTAACATTAATTAATTCGTTTAGTTTAAACATTTTTTTGTTAAAAGAATATTGTTGATTTTTATTCGTTTTAAGCAACGCGAATAATATTTATGCGCGTATAGCTGAATTGTTTTGAAAACTCGAGGTAGGAAAAGTAAATGTTAATACTTTCCCTCGAAGATAGTTGTTTTTTTTTAGTTATCGTTATCTTCTAATAAATCTTCATTTAAAATTATTTAGTTTTCTTTAAATGTTAATGCATTAGCACCACTAACTTTCTAAACATAACGGGATACATTTTAAACTTAAAAAATTTTGTTATTACCTCAGCCTATGCTATTATTAATTATGAATTTAAACATATTTGTTACGAAGGAAATATATAAGTGTATTTTTTGTTTGTAAATAAGCTGTTAGAAGTGATAAATATGGCCTTAATTCTGCGTTGCATTATAGTTGTCCCGCATCAGAATTGCGTAAAAAGTGATGGATCAACAAAATAATATTTTTTTACATTGAACGGCAATAATAATAATAATGCAGAAACGGAAAGAAATTTTTAGCTGATACAACGACTATATTTTACATCACTTTATGTATTATCATAATACTCATATCTATTCCATTAATGGATACGAATTTGAATGTGATAATAAATAATCGCCTACATGTGCATAAACGGAAAAGAAGGGATATTTTAATAAGCGAAAAGAAATATTAATTTGAAAAATTCTTTAAACTTTGCAGTCCGTATTGATCGATTCAAGCAAAGTAACTTAAACTTTAGCTAAAAAATTTTTACGACATTTATGTGCGTATTTCTTCAAATTAAAGCAGTATGATCCAGTTAATTACATATAAGTTAAGAATATTAAAATTTAGAAAAAGATTTAATTTAAGGACAATTTAAATTTTGTTAAAATAATATGAGTGGAACTTCATTCAATGTTCAATTTGTTCAAATATAATTATATGAATGGAACTTATTAATTGGATCAACTCTCATACATGAATCGGTCACTAATAAAAAATCTAATAAAATTTTTAAAAATAATCAAATACACATTTTATAAACATTCCGATAGAAATGTATCAAGTACTTTAATTATAAATATCTACATTAATAAGAAAAATCATTAATTCCGAAGCTGTAATTTTACCTGTGAGAATTTAGATATGCAGAAAGCTTATAGTTCATCATAGCCTAAATATAATGGTGAAATTTTTAGTAATAAAAAACGTTTTGAAAGTATGCTTGAACATTTTAAAGCATCAACTTTAAATGATCAACAATAAAAATAAAAAGGTTTTTACGGTATAAATACTAGATGAATTTTAAGCAGATAAATTGCGCAAAACCAGATAACTAAATATTAAAAAAATCTAATTATTTTTTTATTTAGTAATTATTTTCAATTTATTGATTTTTTTAAACAAAATTAATCAGTTAAATTTTATATTATATTTTAATATTAATGTAATTAGACATTACTTTTCTTGATTAAAGTTAGTTCGCTTTATACAAATGATAAATCATTTAGATAAATGAGGATTGTTTTAAAATTTAAAAAATTAAAAATTTGAGGAAACTGTTTGTGTATCCAAAATCAACATGTTTTAAAGAAATTTAAAATTCAACATGATACCTCTGATATGCAATATCCTTTAATATTTAATTCTATATTTGCATAATAAGTCAACTACATCAACACTTATATTATAAACAATTTGTAATAACAAAAATAATAATGGCCGTAAGAATGATGGACTATACGCTAGATTGATTTAAATTTAAAATGAAATTTATGTATTTTTATATTTAATAGACAAAAGATGTTGATTCAGTATTTCTGGAAAACCTCGATCCTTATATTATTGTTATATAAATGGAACTATTCAGTCACCTTCTATAACTTTATATAAGCATGCTGTTGAGACTGGTCAAAATAAACTTCAAATGTCACGTGCAATATGGTCAAACATATTACTTGAGGACTCCAACAAGGCCGCTCACTATTCACGATAAGGTATAAATTCTAGGTCTGATAGTCAATGAAATTAAACAATACTTAGTCGAGATATTGAAAAGAGGTTAAAGAACTCCACTGATAAGCACTTAAGTATGTTTTGCAGTGTAATAATATTGATTTCGGTTACTCTTGCTGGAACACAATCGTTTGCACTGGTAAGCAATGCCTAGATCTAAGTATATGTCGATGGAAAACGGAATATAGCAGCAAAATGTTTACAGACTCAAGAAACTAATTAAATACTTAATTTTTTCAGGCAGCTTGTCCTTGTGCACCAGCTCCAGCTCCCTTGCCAGTGTACCAGATTGCGCTTGATAACTGTGGACCATGTCCAAATCCTCTACCCATGGTGCAAGCACCGCCTGCGCAGGTGCCTCTTATAGAAAAACCGCCGATTCCACTTCCAGCAGCACCAGTTCCACCAATGAAAACCGTGTGCAATTCGTGTCAATGCATAAAAACGGTTGTTAAACCTCAGGTGTATCAGCAACTAATAAGTGTACCATCTGTTCAGCGCTACATTCAGACCGCACATACCCCTGTTGTTGAACATATACAGTATCAAGCGGTGCCGATTAATTGCCCACCGTATACTGCAGAACTGCCAGCACCAGCTCCAGCCGCTCCACCCTTACCTGCTGTGCCGGTGCTTCCGTTGGCTGCACCAGCTGCACCTCTACTTCCACCAGTTGCACCACCTTTGCTTCCAACAGTGGCACCACCTCTAATTCCACCAGCAGCAGCAGCAGCAGCTCTAGCAGCTTCGGCACCGAAGGCAACGTCTCTGGCTCCTATTCTCGCTTTTTTATCTACCCTTAAGGCAGCTCTAAAACCTCCTTGTGCACCAGCTATTCCACCCTGCTTGCCACCATCGCCAGCACCATGCGCACCAGCTCTTCCACCCTGCCTACCACCACTACCACCACCATGTGCACCAGCTCTTCCACTCTGCCTTCCATCACCACCGCCAGCACCATGCGCACCAGCTCTTCCACCATGCCTGCCGCCTCCACCGGCATGTGCACCAGCTTTATCTGCCCCATCACCTAGTCTTCCGGCTCTTCCATCATGTCTAGCAGGATTAAAATTATGTTAAAATTAAATAATGTGGAAAGACTGATTTTATTATTATATAGTGTCTAATGTTATTGTTAATACTTATTATTATTATTATTATTATTATTATTATTATTATTATTATTATTATTATTATTATTATTGTTATTGTTATTATTGTTATTTTTATATTGATAATGTTTTATTAATACATAAATTTTTTTATAGCAACCTTGATATAGCTTAAACTTTTTAACCTCTTCCGAGTAAATCGCATGCTGATCTAAATTATCCCCTTATCAAATTCTTTCAATCCGTCTCTGCTCTATTCTTTAATATTCTTCTTTGTTATCTTCTGCTTGTTCTGCAACATCATAAATCGCAGTAAATAAAAACTATTGTGATCTTATCGAGAAATTTTGGATCGTGATTTTGGGAAAGAAAAAAAGATTGTAAGTCATTACCAAGAAGGAAGGTTTTTAATTATTTTTCTCGAAGTTTGACAAAGTCAAAGTTTTCCAAATTAGAAAATAGTCCAATGATTATTGTCTTAGGACAGTATTATAAAGTATTTCATTTCAAAATTTCATTATTTTTTGAACTAAAGGATAAAACTATTTCTACAAACTAATCAACCATTTTCGATATCATGTAAGAGAAATGGAAAGGAAGAGAGAAATAATATGTATAAATTTAGAAATTAAATGTATTTTCAAGACTTTGATTGGGCACCATTTTTTCCCGTTCAAATGAAAGCATCAGATTCTCTTGGAAATTTTTTGCTAGCCTAAATTACGCTTTAAAGTAATTAAAATAATGAATTTAATTTTGGCTAAGAGTTTAAAAATCTTAATATTTCAGTTATATATTTTCTATAGACATGTGTGACCTGAAAGTCATTGCTCTCTCTTTGACAAACTGCTAATCAGAATGTCAAATGAAACTTAGGATGCAGAATGTATGGTTTGTAAAAATGTTTGACCCACTAGTTAATTATATAATTATATTTTAATGAACTCCATGAAATTAGAATGACAGGATATTGTGTGGATGCCTAAATAAAAATTGTCAAAGGGCTCTCATAATCTATGATATCAATGTAAATTTACTCCATTATGTTGTTTGCATATTGTGTGCTTAATTAATCCTTATTGAAGAGTGAAATTGAATTTTCTTTTTACACTGACAATGCAATTGTAAATCCCTTCTTTCGAGATCAAAAATTTTCAGATATTGATTAATATGAAAAAAAAATCTTAAAAATGTTTAAAAGTTAATTTTAATGTCATGAGATATGCTTTTGCAGTCATCAAGTTTATTCATAATGGTAAAATGTCACTTTTTATTAACAATTTCTATATAATTTATCACATAGTCTCCGCAGTCGCAGTCGATAAATGAGTAACATCTCTCAGAATTAGGTTACCAGTAATTAAATTTTTCATTTATATATATTTCCATTATTCACTTACTGAATATCTTCTTTTTATTAATAATTCGAATTATTTTCAAACTGTTTAAATGGTTTAACTGTTTGTGTGTAAACTATTTTTGCATTTTAAGGTATATCGTTTATGATTGGATTGAAGATTAGAATTTTAAGAACAAGTGTTCAAGTTGAGGTATAAAAAAATATTGTAAATATTGAGCTCCTTAAGACTTTAGCATTTAAAAACTGAAAACTGCAACCGGATCATTTCCGTGGTACTATTCATTTCATAAAAAAATTATGTCTTGAATTTATTTGTTTAGTTACATATTTAAATAATGTATTGAAAATATATTTTGTAATATCTTTCAAGCTAAACTTTGAAAACTATTTTCTGCTAAATTCAATCTAAAACATTAATAATAAAAATTTGCTGAGATGAACAAAAAAAAAATTATTGTACAAATTATAATTTAAGTTTTTTTACTTAATACGTTGTAAACAAAGTTTCTGACTTATTATCTTTTTGCTTGGGTAAGAAACTATTTCTGAGCCTTTTAAGATAGAATTTTTCATTTAAATTATGTGATATCTAGCTGTTACCAAAATATATGAATTAAAATGTCAGACGACAGAACTTCAAAAAATCACTGAAAAATAAGGACATATTACAAAATATTATGATTTTTCTTGCATTTTTCGTAAATCTTTCATAGTTATACCAGTTTCTATTGTATAATAAAGATTTTCAATTATATGATTATTAGCAGGCAATGATTGCTTTAATTAAAACCAACTGTGAAAATTTTTCAAATCCACCGTCTAAGATGAAGCAAAGAACTGAGAGATGATTGTCATCGAGCTAACTGCAGGGAAAGAAAATCAATTCAATATCCCCGGTAAAAAATTCAATATTCTTATGGAAGAGTTGAATAAATCTCTTTTAAAAAGATTCAAAAAAATTCTATTTTACAAATTTGGTAAAATGCCACCTTTTTGCTGGATATTATCCAGATATAGTTTTGTCACTATAAAAAATTTTCCCTTTCGCACCGTTTTTAGAAAATTCAAGATATGAAATGGAAAGAGCTTATAAGCATTTCCTCCATACAATTTGAAAGTTAATAACTGATTACACAGATTACAGCTAATCATCTCATCATCAATCCTTAGCAAAAATTCAATCTGAATAATGAAATAGTAAAAAAAAAGGCCTTTTTAGAAATTTCTTCCAATTAATTCTTATTCACTTGCTATAAATTTTTGACTGAATATATCGGCTAGCACCTTGGCTTCTATCATATATAGGATTAATACTTTAATCATATGAGTAAATTCAAATATGTGTTACACATCGATCAAAAAGTTAATCGGACTAAGAATAAGATAGATGATTTAAGTGAACAGAACAAAGCAATAAAATGGGAAATGACTTATGTGGAACAGAACAAAGCAATAAAGTGGGAAATGACTTATGTGTGTTAGCATAAAATGTTAGCATTATTTCATGTTTTCTTTTTAGGAAAAAATAATTAAATTTAATATTAAAAATATTTATCCTTTTTTTGAAAATTCATAAAAATATTTAAAATTAATTATTGCAGTATAATGGTGTTGTCATATAGTTTTTTTTCAAATAAATTCCAAATCTTAAAACTGTAAAACTGGAATTTTTTGCGAAAAAAAATTCCTTCACAACTTTGAAAACTTCAAAAAAACAAAAAGAATTAAAATCGGCAAACTAAAGAGTAAAAGAATTATAGAAAAAACGATTTGATCCGAGAAAAGAAAGGCAAAACAATAGAATTGCCACTTCAAATAAGTTAATAACAGATAACGACTTATTTTAAATTATATTATAATTTTTGGTAAAATCAAAAAAAAGTTTGTTTTGAATCAATCTAAACCGTCAATATTAATTTCTGTTACATATAAGTTAGCTTCTATGTAAAAAGAGTTTAGTTCATTCGTAATGAATGAAATCTTGAAGCTGGATTAATGAACCCAATTTTCTGCATTTTTTCATATTTGTTACATTTTCTATTTTGGTTTTACGAAAAAATGCTTTTTTCTCGAAACATTTTAAATTTCATTTTTAAGTTCAATTTTTATTCTGCAGAATTTGACTCTTCCTTTTTATTCTCATAAACATAAAGCAGCGGCATTATAAGCAAAAAATTTAAGAAAAGCAGGTTCATGTTTTATCAGCATAGAAATTTTACGTTTCGATACTGTGTATACGTTGTACCATTCAAGTTACGATAGATTATTTAATAAATGTTAATGTGCAGTCAATGAGTTTATAGGAAAAGTTTATTCTATACAATTAAGAAATTTCCAAAATATATATGTTAAGAATTTATTTACTTTTGAATATTTGGACAGACAAATTTTAGAAAAGTAGAATATTGTTAATTTTATGTGATGCAAAAAAGTTGTGAAATTCACCCCAATAAAATAAGTAAGCAACATTTTATTTTCTTCCGATGCATTTCAGCATTCAATAATTACAAAATCTCTGACTTAAATTATAAAAAAAATCAGACTGCTATGGAATTAATTTTTAAATGTATTTTTCAAATTAAGGATTTTTAAAAGAGAAACATGATGAGGATTTTTAACAAAATCATAAATTGGTACTTTCAAAATTAAGTTAAAATAGAGAATGCTTTGAAATTTTAAGATTTACCATAATGAAAATCTACAGCTTTCATAACTTCCCAAACGAATCATAAAGCATGCATTAAAAATGTTCTTTTTGTCGTTCAAATTTAAATCCTCAATGGTTGCAGTATTAATGAAATATCTTCTTGTCAATAATTTGGACCACATATTTTGAAACTACTCTCAGCGGCGAAATTTGATTAAATAAATAGTACTGCAACTTAAATTCAAAAAAATAATTTATTTATCCAAATTTTTTGATTTTTTTTTATAATTTAGATGGTCTTTAACTTCATGATGTTTAATTTAATAGCAAGAGCAGGCATTTTCACTCATTGGAGCAGCAATGGTGGAGATTGGGGCAGCGACAGCAACTTGGACTGGGGAGGCAGCGAGTTCGTAGGAACCAGGTCCAAAAGATCCAGAGAGTTCGTAAGCTCCGGCAATTCCGTAGGATTCAGCGGCTTCAACTTGTTCAATGTTGGTGTTGACTGGGACAGCGTTGTAGTGAATTCTTTCAACGACTGGGCGGGAGGTGGTTTGGATGTAACGTTGGACGGATGGAACGGTGACGAGTTGTTCGATGACTTGTGGCTTGACGACGGTCTTGACGCATCTGCATTGGTTGGAGATGGTTCTTGGGGCTGGGATTTGAGCTGGGATGCGAACAGTTGGCTTTTCTCTGACTGGAGCAGTGACTTGAGTGCGGATGACTGGTATTCTGGAGGAGGAGGATGGGCCGTTGTTGTCCAAAGCAACGCGGTAGGTTCCTTGAGAGACACGGTCTTGAACTTGAGCAACACCTTGGGAGGTAGATTCGAAGGAAGTAACGGCTGGGACGTAGGCAGCGGAAGATTCAAAGGAAGCAACGGCTGGGACGTAGGCAGCGGAAGATTCGTAGCTTGGGACGAAGGAGGCAGAAGATTCGAAGGCGGATGGAGCGTAAGTGGCGGAAGATTCGAAGGTGGCTGGAACGTAGGCAGTTTCGACAGCTGGGGAAACAGCTGGGATGAAGCTAGTCTCGCAGGAGGAAACAGCTGGGTAGGCAACAGCTTGGACGGCTGGACCGCAGCTAGTAACGGCTGGGATGTATTCGTTGCATCCCTGAAAATAGATTTAATGAAAATAACTTCTGATATTTAAAAGGAAAATTTTGGAAAGTTTACAACTGAATGATATAAAACTTACCATTGGGTAGGCACTGACTTGGGCGACGATGGCCAAAACAGCCAAAACAGAAACACCAGAAGCGACCATTATTTTTTAGTTTATTCTCGAAGTCGAAATTCGAATTGGTGTCATACAAGTTTTCCGCGGATTTTATACCAATTTACTCCTTTGTTGCTATGGGGAGGGGTATGTTTATGTGCGTGCCTCACGTTTCCTAACATCAGTAATCTCATATCAGCTAAGGTTTCATTCACCCAACGCAGAGAGTGAGCAGAGAGAAAAACGCATTGTTTACTTATCCGAAAAAGTTAAATGTTTGTCAGTTAGCGGAGCACGGTGGTGTGCATTCTTTGATTACGGATATCAGATACAAGGAAACAACCAAAAGAAATGGATTTTTGCAATAATACTGCCTAAAAAATCTTTCCAAGCTCAAAAACCAAATTTTTATTCATTTTGAAAAAAATTTTGGAAACAATAGTGGAATCACATTCAGGTGCAACAGCATTTGCATGTAATTTACTAAAGGCAAATTTCAAAACAAATATCAGATATCTAAAACATCAATCAAATATTACCAAGACTTTTGATAATAATCTCATTATGTATTATTATACTTACGGGTGCAAATTACGATTTTTTTTCATCAGTCTTCCGAAACTTTTCAGTGTATATTGATGTAGATACAATGAAAATATTTCAAAGTCTGGGCAGTTCTTGGTACCAGGAAAACAAAATCCTTTAAATATTTATTGCTCTAATCTTGTACAGCTTCCTCAATTGAATTTCTCCATTTTACAGATTATTTAAAATAAATCTCAAAATGGAAGTTTAGAATATTGGATTATCATGACTTTGGTTCACTTAAGGAATATTTATCTGAAGTGCTTTACATGAATAAGTCATGATATAAACAAAAGCCTTCTGTAATCTCGGAAGAGGACACTTCATTAACCTTGGAACTAGTGTATTAGCATTAGCAATAAATCAGATTAAAAATAGTATAATTAAAGTATTATGTCACGGTACTCAATAAGTATTATCACAGTTCATAAATTTCTGCATCATATTAAAAGTCATACATCTTTCGTTTTGGTTCTAAATCTAAACCGCATTTTTTTGCAGAAAACTATCCTTACTGTCGTTTGTACTATTGTCTGAACGAAGCTTCGGTTTTCCCTACGTTCTTGCTATAAATATGCTATACGATATATAATTATGTACAAATTGAAATAATTAAATGATACATGCTAATAAAATAAGTAAAATATAATATAAGGATATAATTTTGCTAATATGAATACAAATGAATTTTATTTAGTATAGATTCAAATTGAAACGCAGGGAATTATTTACATAATTTTGTGTACTTAATAGGTAACATCTATTCATTAAACTCCTTATATTAACAGTTTCAGATTAACGTATAAAGATATTATCCACAAAATTTATCATTATCTGTTTTTAAATTAAGTGTTGGACAGGAAACAGAATATGCATTCAACCTCCAAGGTGTGACCTTCTGTCCTTTAATTTTTATCACATTCAAATTACTATTATATCTTATTATAAAAAACAAATTATATCAAAGCTATCGGAAATGCATATTGTATGCATTAAACATCGGAAGGCAATGATCGATCATATTTATGGTTGAGATCTAGATATAAAGTCTCTCAAGGATTGATAAATGAAGACAGTGAACATTTTCCGTTAAGTGACTGCTTAATTCGTGGTATTTCGTGCATTGTAATATTATTTGATTAAAAAGTCGTTTACTCAGGTTTGGTTGTTTTTTTAACAATAGGCGATATATTTGCCTAACGTGCAAAATAAATTTTCAATAATTGCTGAATAAGGATAATTTTTTTTAGTTTCATATCATTAAAAATAACTTCGTTCTTATGATAAAATTTTAGTTTTATTATGTTACGTACATAATGATCAGTAAAGATGGTGCACTTCATGTTATTAATATTTTTAAACATGGATATAAAAGGTTTCAACATTCTTTTGTTTATTGAGCATCAAATTCCTGATCTTGTTTTCAAAATGTTCCACATTTGAAGTAAAATATGGCTTATTTGATTTTTCCTAAAATAGTTTGGAAGTAAAGGATTGCGTTCAGTTAGAATAAAGAAGTTCAATTTTTAAAAAATTAAAAAAAAATTTAGCATATTATATTTTCATATAAAGTTCAATCATTTTTGGCTGAAAGACATTCATGGAATATAATATTTTCAATGATTGGGAATGATGAAGAATGTAAAAATTGCTTATTCAAACCATTTATTTTGAAAATTAGAAATTTCTTATTCTAATTATTTCAATACATACTGGACATAATTATAAATAGAGCTAGACTGAATGAAAAATCCATTTCCCCATTTTGTACATGACATGATATCGCCTTACTCAACATAATAAGAGAGCCATGAGAGATATTTATGATTTCATACGGTGCTGACATCGATTTATATTAGTGGATGTGACATTTTAAAATTTCAGAGGTCTATCAACAGATTACTTTCTAAAGGATCAAGTCTCTCATTATCAGCTTTTATACTAAAAATTGAAAACAGGCCATTTTTCTCTTCCAAATAATGTTTGCCTTGGGTACTTTTACTTAAAATTATTAAAGAAATTTTTTATTCACTTACTTTTGCTTAAAAAGGAAAAAAATACAAATTATAATGTTTAAGTGAAGAAAAATAAATGAAATCAAATTAGAAAATAGAAAAAAAGCACCATTTAAAATGATGGAATTGGTTCCTTTTTAGTTTATATAGTTATTTAAAATTTTAAATTCACAATAAAGGTACAAAAATCAAAGAATTCTATATGATAATTAATTTAAAGTGACTTTGATTTTAATTGTTTATACATAAGTTATAACAACAGTAATATATAAATATATTTTGTCAGCAACAATATCCAGTACTAATGTTATGCGATTTAAGATTATTTGTAGCTGACACTGACTTGTTCACATGAATATATATTCATTTTCTTAAGAATAAAATAATATATGAATATTATATCAACGGTGTAACTTGTAGCCATGGTTTGTAATGTTTTAATGTTTCAACTTTTAAATTAAGTTTTCATAATATATGCGTCCTATTCCATATATGGAATTTATTTTTTATTGTTATTTAAAAAAACAACAAAATACTATGCGTGCAAAAAATTTCAAGAATTATCTGATTGACCACATTATTCTTTAGATTTCTTCCCTTAAATTACACTCTTAAACTCTATTAAGTGTTATACTGTAAGAAAGCGGAAAGTAAAAATTATAGTTTATGTTGTTTAAAGAATTTAGATACCATTTTTGGAAATTTGCAATGAAGTCCCAAATTATGTCTTGAACAAAATTTTTAAGATCTTTATTCAAGTTCCAAGTTGGAACTTAGTATGGAACCCAAGTTTCTTATTATAAATCTTTCCTTCGAAACCGAAGATATTTTATTATTTTTTAAAGGTAATTAACGCTGATGGAAATTAAAAATTAAAAAAAAGTTCAAGGAAAAAGAATTTTGCTTTTGTTTTTATTATTTAAAATATATGACAGCTGATACAGGCCATGGAAAAATTTTCAAAAAAAATCAGACATTTAAAGTGAAACTCAACTTGGCTTAAACTTTCAAAGAGCAAAAACCTATAGGAAGCCTTTAATCTTATCAAATAATATTTTCATGAGCAATCTTCGTTTCCCGAAAATATCGAAACACTTTGACTTAACACTAAATTGCTTTTTAACACACCTAAACAATGTGTGCGAAAAAACAATTATTTTTGCGATCTCAAAATCTCAATTATTATTAGTATATGAAACCGATCCTACATCAATTTCATTTAATCTAATCAGACTTGAAGTCTAATGGAGACTTAACTATTATCGTTTGTTGGTAGAGATACCAGCTTATTATGACTTTCAGTTGGTTAGTCTTTTGCCTGCGATCACAGCACCAAATATTTTTTCATATAATCTAATTAAAGTGCGATGTTTAAGTATTTGCGAAATGTTGAAAAATCAACATTTCTAAGGTTTTCGTGCAGCAATAGTACAATAGCTAAGTTTTCTAAAATTTTTGAATTTTAAATCGTGAAGTATCGTTCAAAAATCAAAAGACTCTCATCCATAATTTCGTGAAGATAGTACACAGAATTATTAAAAAATTTTTTAAAAAAATCAGGAAAATATATTTCTGAAAATTTTAATTATTACCACTACATCTTGGCCATTACTCAGATATAACCAATCTGTGCCATCTCTGTAATTTTAATTCCAATGTTTCAAATCGAAGTAAATAATTTAGAAACATGAATGTATGCTCTAAATTCCATAATTTTTTTAAATGTGACTTGGTCAATATGGAAAATATATCATAATTCATAAATACCGAATTTCATAAGAAAGTACCATTTTCTCCAGCTTTTGTAGAACCCCAAGCATCAGTTCCGCAAATAGCGCATATTACTGATCTGCGTGCTAGTCAACCTTGTTATTGACTATCATAATCAGACACTGATATTTCAAACACACTCGATTAAGTCAGTATGTTTATTATCGCAATGGCTAAATCAAATGTCTTCCCTTTTTTAAAAAAAGGCTTAAATATTTGAAAAACATTCCATGTTTTTTTTAGAAAAACAAGGAATTTCGAGTTTATAAAATTAAAAATAACTTTCGGCAATGCAGCTTTTATAAAAATTAAATCACTGGAATGTTGGCCCAGCTCGATTATACATATATCGTGAATATAATACATAATATATCAATACAAAACGCAAAGTTGCGCAGCGATCTTTTATATTGCCAAAAATCAATTGAATGACTTCAAAAAGATATGTGCTGGATTGGTAAAATTAAGTATGTTTCGAGAAAAATAAAATATTTCCACTAAATTTGAAAAAAACCAGATAGGATTTTTATAAAATAAGAGCATTTGCAATAAAGTAAGAATATTTAATAATAAGTTTAAACTCTAAATTTTTTGGGGATAAAAATCTATTTTCAATAGGAACGAACAAAAGAAATAAATGCAAAAACAAGCAAATAGAAAAGCATTCGTAGCACGAGAAATGAGATATGCCCCTTCTTGAGAGAAACCAAATAATACAATAGTTAACATGACGATGTTACTTATATATGAATATCTACTTCATAACAAAGGTGTGAAAATAACATGAAATACGAGATGAAAGACTAGAGCGCATAATATGAAAAATGAGAAAGCCATATCGACGGCAATGGAAACTGAGAAAATAGATGAAATATTTTTCTCTGCCTTTGTTGCAATTTTCAGACAACGGTTATGACTCTCTGAGATAAAGAAATAAACTTCATTAAAAATTTAATTCTTCAACATAATTTGATCATGTTTCTAAAGAATATTTTTTAATATATATAGCTTAAACTGTATTCATTTACCATAAAATATCCAAAAATTCTACCCTCATAGATGATGGATTTAAAAAATCAGAACTGATTTTCAAAGCTAAAATTTCTATATAAATCCGTAGATAAATCTAAACTAATCTTTCCTTTTTCTTCTTATTAATTATATAATCTCACTAACAAATTACAGTTTCGGGGATGTCAAATCTCTCTGTGCCAACTTATTCGTTATCGGACCATAATCAATTTAGAAACATTAAAATATGAAGTTTCTTAAAGAAAAATGTTTATTAATATGAAAGTTTCCAAAAAATGTTTGAACAAAAACTTTGCTTTTGAAGTTAATAACTAAAGAGCCATTGCATATATCTTCATGATCTTTAAAATTTTTTTTAAAAATCTTTATTTGATCTTTAAAAAACATTTATGATTTTATCAGTTTTGAAAAGAAAGTTTAGAACCAAATTTTTCTAATGCCATCTTTGGAATTTCTTAAACGAAGCAAAAATTTTATACATTATTTTCTTAACGAATATAAATTGAAAGGTAAAATTAGTTATTCTAATTTTATTCCTCATATTGTGCAAAATCGTTTACAGAACTGCTTCTCTTCGCTAAATTTTAAAATAATGAACTAAGCAACATTTTTCGCATTTCTTGTATATTCGTGAACAATCACAATATACCAATATATAATATACATAACCAATAATAGAAATTTTAATTGTACCTTAACGACAGAGAAAAAAAGAGGACGAAATCGCGAAATCGTTTTAGTCTTAAGATAATCTTCTTTCTTCAAAAGATTTATTGCAGGTTTATTATTAAATCACACCATCAAGTCTGATGAAACCCAAGTGTAGATGTATAATATTAGATGTAAAACGTAATGTAATGTAAATGTATGTAATAGTTTTACATATTATGCATTCAATCCCTATAAAGTCTGTTTGTAATTAAAAGACCATTGCTTATTGATTATGGAAATTTGATCAAATGCGCAGTCATTCAGGATTATTTAAATTTTCCGGAAGGAACTACGGTAAATTATTCTTCAGATCTTCAGATCTAAGGGCAATATTTATGTTATAAAAATTCATAATTAAATTTTTCAGTGAAAAGAAACTTTGCATAACAAATCAGTTTGTTTAAAATGAACGAAGTCTTGAGTGAGCTGAATCAAATACTTCATTTTCACATATAAATTTTGTACATCATTGGGGAAAAATAATCTTAAAAATTGGAGCACACATATAAAATTCTATTAGTTATAAAAAATGATAACTAAAATGTCAATAACAGAATATATTCTACTACAAGGTTTACAAAATCTGATTGTTATAAAAATTTTCTTTTATAACTTAAGGAAAAGGCATTAATTGATATTAGTTTTTACTAATCCATAATAGCTTTTGATCTTATCCATTTATTCAAAATTTTATTTTTTTTTTTTGTTTTATACAGAAAAAATGAATCTCGAAAAACTAAACAAGGAACAGTTTAACATTTATTTGATCCTACACGATTACTAAGTTATTTCTTAAAACTTATCAAAGCTAAATTACACAATAAGCTCATTTTCCATCAATGTATAAAATGTTATTTATATCATAAATCAATAAAAAAACAATGCATTCGTTTAAAATTTATTGTCTGTTAAATTAAAGGCCCAATTTTCTTAAAATTTTTTACAACGACTCTCTACTGAATTTTATTTTAAAATAAAATTTTCAAAATTTTTCTTTGTACATGCTCAAATTTCTATGCAAAAGGCACCATGGAGACTTCATTTTTGTAAAAAAAATTTAATATTTAAATTTAACGTTATTATAATAGATAAGTGAACCGAATAAACATGATAAAAAAAATATTATAATAAAAATTTAATATTGTTTACAGTTTTTGATATATTTGTTATTAATATCTTTTTCTTTCTAGAGAAAAAAAATTTAAATTTTTCTAAAAAGCATTTTCTTAGATAGGATCAGGTGTAGAATGTAGTAATACATATAGTATGTTGAGATATATTAATATACTGCCACCTGTTCTGCGCAAATTTTGTTAAGTTAAAATAAAAATTATAGTTTACGTCAAGTTATTCATTCCTTATTCTATGAACTTGATCCATTTCTGTTTGAGAAATTTATTAAATTTATTCCTAATATCGGTTGTAGGAAAAAATGGTATATAAAAAATATCTTTTTAATGAAAAAACTGTATATGAATGGTCTGATGTATAATGTAAAAATATATTTAAAAATATACGAAAATTTCTTATTTGATCTCAGTAAATCATAATAGATTTGACGCCAAAAACATAGTCTTTGGAAGCGTACAAGTACATGCAAATAAATACTCAGAATAAGTAAAATCAAAATTATTTTAAAATTTTATTATTTTGAAAAGAAAATGTTTATAAATCCAACTAAATGAGTTTAAAATAATTTTTTGGTTAAGCAAAGTTTCAGCTTTTCACAAGTGATGTGTTCGTACTGCTAATGGTTTCTTCTTCCTTAGCGCTTCATTGAATTTCCAATCACAACTGGTAAAAAGGGATTCTGTAAATTTTAAAAAATATTAGAAAATTTATCCTTTAATATTAAAAATATTTTATCATGATATTTATTTAAATGAATTTGATGCTTAAGCATCAAAATTTCATGGATTTCGTACAATTTATTTAAAATTTATAAAACCTTGATTAGGAACAATAAAAAGCGACCTAGAATATAGAGTGTTTTAAAAATTAAAAATTTATAAAATTCTTAAAACTATTAAAATGAAAAATAAAAAAATCTTCCCCTGAAAGAGACATGAAAATTCGCTCAAAAAAATTGACTTTTTTTTAGTCTTATATATGTGATATGTACAATAAATATTACACATAAATAAAATCACAACAATCTGTAATACTAAAAGCTGATTTTTATTTATTTAATTGACCATCGAACTCGACAGGCATAACATTAGCATTTTTAATTATCGTAATATTATAATGCCTCAATAACTGTACATGAAATAATTTTAACATTAAGTCTGATCCAATTGTGATCCGTGGTCATCTTGTATAAGTAATATTTGAAGAAATGTCATTATTTACGTATGGGATTTTTTCGATACAATAACATTCAAAGTCAAATAAGTCAAAAATATAATAAAAAAAAAGATATTTCGTTATATACTAAGATGTAAAATCTAAATCGAAAACAGAACGATAAAAAAATTTTAATTTAAGATATAAAAAGGAATGATCAATGAAGTGAGCATATGATAAAAATAGAATTCCGGGCTAAGTTATCGTGAAATAACAGAAAAGAGTAAAGAAAGGAGCGGCTTATATAAAATTTAAGCTTTACGAAATGCGGAGTCATTCAACTATATTACTCCGATATGTTTGTTTTTGTGCTCTCCTATTATATATAGTCGTTCATGAAACATTCTTTCCCCGCATGTACTTTGAATACTTTAAAATTTTTAGGACGGCACAGAAATGAAATTAAACCTGCAATTTTAAACAATTGATGTATTTCACTCGAATGGAAATAATGCACTGAATAAAATACGAACAATAATAATAAGTGGAGCAAAACAGGGAATGTCTCTTAGAGACACGAGACGACAATATCATGTGAAGTTTCAGTTGTAATATCGGGACTAAAGAAAAAAAGTCCATATTAATCGTCAAACGTGGAGCAGGAAGCAAAAAAATGTGAAAATAGCCTGATGCGAGAAATAAAAACAAAGGACTCGGTCTGGCAAAGTCCCTGACTTTGACAACCATTAAATCGCACAACAGCGCAAAAAAGGAAACGAGAACGATTTCCCAACAAAAGAAAAAGGTCGGCTTGTGATCTTCGTTGGTTCTGACAATGAGAGACTTCGCGGCCGCACACAAAGGAAAAAAATACGAAGCGGAGCTAAAAAGGAAAATAATCCTTCCCAGGATATCAACAATTATCGAAATGAAATTCAAAAAAGTAATTCATATGGCTAAATGTTAAAATTTTAAGTTCAGAGGAAAATTTTCCTCCTTTATTCAACGAGTAAAAATTTAAATAAATAATTCTGATCGAAAATAAATGTTTTAAAAGTTTAAATTAACTTACTGTGACTGAATTTGTATCTCTATCCTCATTCAAAGGGCAGAATAAGGAACCAGCAGGACAGCAGTCGCTGCTCAACAAACAGTAAGTTGCGTCTGCCGAACAACCGCCGGACTCTAGAGGACAGCATTTCGCCTCCCTTGGACAATGATCGACTGCTGCAACGACCATCCCAAGGGCCATAGCAACAACAACAAACGCGTTCGCCATCGTTCTCATCTGACAGAAATGAAATTTTTTGACTCGCTGAAAAGTTTTATATTGAATAGGTCGGACCTTGATGAACCACTAGGAAGACTTGAATTTATGCCATTGAACTGGTCAGCAAAGAAAAGGTCATTCTACTTATTTATACTTATAATGTCTTTGATATAAAGTTTTATATGCATTGTTTTTTGGTATCTTGGAAACATTCCTTTATTTTAATATGATGCTAGCGTCACCAACAATCCGCGTTCTGGAGTTTCAGAAGAACTTTATAATAAGAAACAAGGAATTTGTCTGCATAAAACATACAATATTACAAATTCATTTTAAATTGTAATATGTTTTGATTCATTCTAAATGAACGAGACAAAATACGACTAGACATTATATTAACACGATTTTTACAAACATGATAGTAATATTAATAATAATAATAATAATAATAATAATAATAATAATAATAATAATAACAAAACACAAATAAGTAACAACTAATACGCAAGAACTATGATCAGTCGAACTCACTCCAAACGTGAATACTCAGAGTAAATCTAATGCGGCAACTGTAATTCGTATGTGTAGTAATTTAGGTTCGGTTGCGATATGGTCTGAAGGAAGCATCTATTGACATCATTGCTTTCAACCTTGTTCGCAGGAATTGTGTTCGTTAGTAAGTTCATTTTCTCTGGAGCATCGGCTGCTGCAGTGGCCGGATCTGCCACGTTGATCATTTCGGCTTCTTTTTCGACTTCCGGAGGAGGGGTCGGAGGGGCATCGGCAGCTTCCAGAGCAACGTTATTTGCCATTTCCGTCACTGCTTCTGGAACAACCTCACTTGTGGAAGCCAGCATTGCGCTTTTCATGGTCGTGGCAGCTGTATCGAATTTTGTCTTAATAGGCTTCGATAACACCTCCGAGTTGTATGCGGCACTTTTAATCACTTCAATAACTGGTTTGGCAACTTCGGAAAAATCTGTCACGACCGGTTTGGCTTCAATGCGAGCAGGGGCGGCTTCCGCTCCTTCTTTTGGTAACTCGAGCATTTGTATGAAAACCGGTAGTTTCTGACACGTGTAATCTAGTGGCTTGGCCAGTATGGAGCTATCGAGAGTCAGAATTTGGGGGATTGGACATTGTTTCCATGTTGAGATAGGAGGTGGCTGTAATGACGGAGAATAAAATAACGAGAGTGCTCTTGAAGATCTGAGGAGGCTGTCGCTTTCCTGGCAATTTTGATATGGATCGTAAAACTCTTGACATGAAGGTGAGCATTTCGTCGACAAGTCAAAATTAGGAATGGAACCCCATTGGGGTTGTGAGAAAAATGGATCCAATGTCAGTCCGCCTGCATCACTGGGAAAGAAGGGAGCAAAACTTGATGCTAGAGTCTGGAAATGAAAAATACAATAATTTTGTGACTGAAGAAGATTATGGCTCAATATTTAAACCTAAGGTGGCTTTGCACTGACATGAAACATTAAACTATTCAATTTAAATTTGTACAATTGCAAAATAAAAGCTAAAAACTATTTACAATTACTCATTTCAGTGATTTACGTATCAAAATTATTCAAGCAAAATTCCAAAATGCTCAATAAAATTTATTCACCGTACGGAAAGTGCCAAAATTCCTACGGAAATATAAGTTTGAAACGGCTGTAATTATTTAATTTTAGAGTGACATAAATAATGTAAAAACGCTGAAGTTGATATAACTGGCTATAATTCCAAAATCAGAAAATAAATATTAATAAAATTAATTTTCCAGAAATTTTATTGAAAATGCTAAAAAAAAAAGCTAATACAGGAAAAGAATTTTTTATTGCATTTGATACCATCAGGATATTTCAGTTATTGAAAGGAACCGTATTGAGACCGATGCTGCATTAAGTTAATACCATAACACAGAATAGGAGACTCAGTGGATGTTATTAATTTTATAAGCTAAAGCAAGCAACGAATGTGATTTCTGAGATTTTGGCAAAAGAACAAAGTGTTTGATTAAGGTCAAAATGATAAAACAACAACCTTTCTTAATCAAACAAAAGGTTTTGAATTTAACCATTGTCAAAAGCTTTCAGATGGTAGTTAACAGATGAGAAAGCTCTGATGAAAAAGAATAAATTCCATGAAGCAGAAAATGTTTATTTTGTTTCAAAAGAAGGCGTTAATGAAACGATAAAGAAACAAAGAAATCTATTAATATATAGAGAAACATAAACTGAAAAAGTTTGGTTTAAGATTCCAGTTTCAAAAGATGCAATGCATATGTTTTAGAACCAGAATGAATCTCAAACTAGAAAGAAAATTAATTAATGCATCTCAATTTAAATTGAAAAATAAATGTGCTTAACATGCAAAATATGAAATAAGCATATTTGTATAAAGGCAGTTTTAACCTTCTGCTTATTCTCTAGCCTTAAGCTTTTGCATTTCCTAAAATTCGACCGGACTAAATCTACACATTTCCAACAGTTTCAAAACCCATGGGCACTGGTTAGTCAATTAATTGCAAGTATACCGCAAAATATTGTAAATTTTAAAAAGCTCCTAAAATTATTACACATCTTATAAATACATTATATTAGATCATCCGACATTAATTAATCACAAAATTATTCTCTTATTTCTGGTAAATCTTCATATTTTACTTTAAGTGAATTTCACCTGGATTTTCACAAGCATATGAAATTCATTCCCAATATTGCAATAAGCCTTTTTATTGCACAAAAGCACAGCCACTTTTACATTAATTACCAGTATTTAATTAAATTTCCTGTTAATACAACAAATTAATTCATCTAGAAAAAAAATGAATAGAAAATTAATTTTTTAAAGTTAATAAACAAAAGACTTGAAAATATTTAAATTATATATTTAATTTTTTAAAATTAATTAATAAAATTAAATATTCGATCTCTAATTACATGAAAAATTCCAGTTTAATTTTTTCAGCGGATTAACAATAACTGTTCCAAATCCGAGGAAATTTTTTTTTATTGGCAAAAGAACTAAATTTAGCAATTCTCTTAATATAAAAAATTCAGTTCTATTCATTAATAAAAAAACTTAAAAAAAATTTAAACTATATTTACACAAAAAAACTGAAAGTCATTTTGATTTTTCTACATGTAGAATTAACCTTCACACTTATTACATATACTTACTGGAAACGCATCGAAAAAATCGCTTAACCCGCTGGAGAATGAAATGTATAAAAGTAAAACGGAAAACTTAGCTAATTGGGAAACCATTATTAAGACCTTATGTTAGTAACTTTAAATTAAGTATGACACGCCACAGTTATCTTCTTTCACGTTTTATATATCTTTTGTTATGTTTAGAGTCCGTTTCAATATCGTGTATCCCGAATGTAAACACTGTTTTCACGAGCGTGCATCTCCCGTTCGCTAATTGCATTATTCAAATAATTAATAAATTAATTGACCGATATTGATATTATAAGACGGGGACGAAACGTGATGTTAGCCCCGTTATGGCGAGTCTCGGCGTGCCTACCACGAAACCTTGATGGGGCTTATACGTGAGTCGCAAACCTTAAATCTCCAATTCTAATTGCTAACTCCATTTTTTCGTTCCCAATACAAAAATAAGACGTGATTAGGATTCCTTCATTTTTCTTATGGCAATTTTTAAAGAAAAATTAATGAACTGAGCCTCATAGGGATTAAATTCCGTGGTTAACATGGATGCTATTCACAGTATAAATGAGTAGTTCTGGGATATTTTTCGTACCACATAATTCCAGTAACATCCGGTATTTTTTTGGCTTTAGACAGCAAGATAAAATGTGAATTTATAAACGTAAAGATACCTTATCTATAATGTATCTTCCATCAAAACAATGTATAATTATTGTACAATAACCGGCATTTTCTTCAATTTTATGCAGCTTTAATCTTCAAAATAATACGTTTAAATCTGTTCTTCGTTGGAATGACATTACGATTTACTTTGAGTTGCGTATCTGAGTTTGGATTTTTATGTGCACCATATTCCAGGTTTGATCAAAATGATATTTGCATCTAATTATAAAACAGATATTTCATGCGTATGTATTTTTATAAATCCGTCATATCGAAAAGTCCAAATTCCCTTATATAATGAGATAAAAATGGTAAGATTTGCCAAAAAGATTTTTATATTTATACCTTTTTAATTAAAAAATGATGTTAGGCTCATTTATCATTAATGTTCTTATTTATACACTTAATTAAAATTAAACATAATACTCATGTAAAAATTGAGACTGCAGTCTTAGATTAAATAATAATATTGACATTAAAAACAAAAGAATATTGATGTATGTGGAAATTAATTCATCACATGATAATTTCCGGAACGTAAAAACACTCTTACATTACAATATAAACACAAAACTTCCTTATTTAAAAGTATGTAATTTTTAATGACTCCGAAAGGCCGAGAAATTTAAATCCTTATTAGTGTCATTTAGAGAATAATTAATATTGGTTCACAGTAAATAATGAAAAATTTAAAAAAAAATATTCATTCATGTTCATAGCGTTTTTTTAATTTTTAAAACAAGCCATGCGTTAGAGAGGAATCAAAAGGCAAGGAGAACAACGAAGAAAATCAACTGAAAAGGTAATTTCCAAACCATTTACTTAATAAAAAGTTTCCTCGTAAGCTTTTTCTGTTTCTCTTTTATTTACGAACCTTCAAACTCCAAGGACCGAGCTTCATTATATCCGAGTAAAATATGTACATATTTCTTTTCCCGTCGTTCCAATGCCTTTTCCTCTTATCACCTGCACGGTACGATATATATCAGATTGATAACAGAATGTACATTTAAATAAAACAAACATAAAAGTATGTAACTATAAAAATAATTTGAAAAAAAAAAATAAAACAATTAGATAACCGAATAGAAATCATATTGCTGCACGAAAAAAAAATATTTGAAATGAAAAATGGTACGAAATTTTGTTGCTCATCGAAGACCTTGGTGAGACCGCAGTATTTGTCTTACGAAAATACAAGGTGCATGATTTGAAAATTTAAACTTGGAAAATCACATCGTGAGTATGAAAATAAACAACTAAAACCATCGTAAAAGTGGAAAAGGCAGATTCAAATGGCAACTCAGGTCAAATGCAGCAAATAGGATTTTTGTTTACTTGTACATTTAGTGTCAATAACGATGAATGCATCAACAGAGAGTTAAATATTGAATAAATGAGTTGCGATAGGGGAAATATAAAAAAGTCAAAAAAATAAAAATATTTTCTGCCTTGAATTGAAGTTGAATCATCTCTGTCGAAAGCTTAGAACTATTTATCACGAATAGAAGAACTTTAATCGCAGATGAAATTTTTATTAATTCACTGAAAATTAATTGAGAAAAATAATTTATTCGAATGCATGACATTGCTTCAATTTGGAAGTGAATCTCGAGCAATAAAGAATGTCACTAATAATAAAAAGTAAGTAATTGTCACATTGTGATAGTTTTGATTGATTTATTCAAAATAATTCTGATGGTTTGCACTTATTTGCCAATGAATAATAACATGAAAAACAAAACTATAACCAGAATTAGTATTTAAACAATTCAATTGATTAATTTTACGTATTTATATTCAAATTAAAAACAAATATTTGAGGAAAAAAGAGTTGATGCTGACAAAAGAAAATTTAATATCACATCTAAAATCTAAAAAAACTAATTCAGATTTATTAATATTAAAAAAAAATTAAAAACTGACTTTAAATTATTTTATTGTGACGTATGAAGCTTGGATGATGATTCCCAGTTTACCAGTGGCTGTTTAATAGCACTTGAAAAATATCCTGTTAGATATATAACGTAAACTTCTGCATGAGCTAAATTCTAATGATTCCAATCGTTGAAGCTGAAAAGCATATCATTGTGCGAAATTTATGATCTCACCTTATTCAATACATTTCATGTGTAATCAATGCACTGCACTGCGAAACGTTCAGTTGGTAATTTTATATGGAAATGAATTTCAGTGTATATCAAACCTTGGTAGCAGCCCCACTTCCTGAACATTTTAAGGTTGCTTTCTCATATTCTGTTCTATCAAAACAAATACGGTTATTATTGTAATGTTTTAATTATGTTCTGTGGGTTCTCCATAGTAAAAAATAGCCGCACTCTGCATAAATGATGACCCTTCAGAATTTTGTCTGTTTAATACTGAAAAGAGGTCTTTCCAGCTAAAGACAGCTACACAGTTTAAATATAAATATAATATATGAAAGTTGAATATCATCGTTGTTCTGAATATATGTAACGTATTAAAGTTTTTTCGGGTTTGTTTTTGCATGAAAAAGCATGGCCAAGAGATATTTCCAACGTAAACTAATAGTTAACTGAAATATCGTCGAAAAGTACGGAAAACCCTTTCATCTCTTTCATTTTAAAACACCCGATTTAAATATTCCAAATTTCCAGGGCTGGAATCTTTTTGCGAGGAAACGCGAAGTGAAGTGAGTTGATTTTTGATTCGTCTTGCATCAGTGAATGGCAGAGATTGCAATATCCGATTCGCAAAATCCTATTTCAAAGTATTGGGGAAAAGAAATCGTCATGGAACGCTTTCAAAGGCGAAAAGATTTTTAAAATGATTCGGATTAATTACGAAGGATGAAGCTGCAGACAGTGCTGCTTGAAAGAAAATGAAAAGAAAGAGAAACAGATGGGATTAGAGGGGATTATGTTGGAAAACGGAAAAGCAAAGACCTGGAGTTTACGAATACATTTTTCACATGCTCAAAATTTTCTTTTCATTAATGCCCGCCAAACACCTTCATCGCCCATTTTCACATTTTAACCTCCTCTCGTCAAGATATTTCCGTTTCCGATTTGAATTTCAACATGGAATAGAAAACTTTGAAGAAAAAAAATTAATCGAAACCCCAACTTTTTTGCTTAGTAATACTTTATTTTATTTATAAGAAGTTTTTTTTCCTTTTTTAAATCAAACAATTCCGGAATTTTGAATGTTTCATTTAAAATTTGGATTGAAAAGTAACGAGTTTGAAATTGCAGATTTTCCTTATTTTGGAAATTATTTTTTGCCTGTAATTCGCTCGCCACAAATAAGCTTATCAGATACATTTTTATATGAATCTGATCGTACCTTTCAGATACATTCAAGTCAATTGTGTGTGCGCGTGTGTGTAATTTAAATACTACTGCAAAATTTAAGTTAATTTCAAATAAAGATTGCTTCATTTTTATTTTAAAAATTATCAAATCACGTAATGTAGGTCAATTTTAAACAAATTGTATCAGCATGTGTATGAATCAAAACAAATATGGAAAAATAATATGTATTTATATCTTATTAATATAAATTAGTAAATTTTAAATTCATTGTTATAATTTACGTAATCTATGTATCTAAAGTTATTTTACATATCTATTGAAAAGTTTGTATCTTAAATATGTTTTATTTACACTGAAATAAGCTTTTTTACTTTAAGATGATGCATCCTGCAAGATTGCGAAGATAAGATCGAAAATTGTTGCATTCGTTCCCGTAACAATAAGGAAATTGGAAAAATTGCAAAAAGAAATTTGAGCAAACTGAAAGTTAATGCACTCGCAAATAAATCCCGAAAAAACTGAAATATAAAAACTGCAGAAGTACTGGTTTAACGATCTGTATCTAATAAAATCAGCGTATGATGTCCTGGAGGGAGGGATTCACCAAAAAAAACAATTTTCCAGAAATATTTTTGTAAATTTTTCTCTTCCCTCAATGAGAGAGGTATATACGGTATTGCCATGAGGAAAACTTATATAACCCACGGTAGAAAAGAACTGGAATGAAATTCAAAGGCTCTCGAGAAGTTTTTGCTTTTAACTGAAATCACCTACATCATGAGAACTGATTGCTGATACTCCAAGAACGGCTTTACTTGGTTCAGTGAGTATTAGGTTTCAACTATTTGTTGTATTATTTAAAAGGAAGCTTAAATTTTTCGTATCAAAGCGAGTATCAACATGAACGTGATGCGAGCGTTCCGCAAAGGGAAGGTTGAAAAAGGCGCACAAAAGAGGAGCCTTTTAATTGCCAAAAGAAACTAATTCCTTAAATGGTTTTCATGAAAATAATAACAGGCAGGAAGGTGGGGAAAAGGAGAATTTCAAAATTGGAAAATTAAACGAATTTCGGTGGATGAGCCGGGAAGGCTGCGGCGGAATTTCCGATCTGACTAAATCTTCGGTTGGATTAAACAAAATCTAATTTGGGATAGAACTTGAATACCCGAAGAATTACTTTCAATGAATTTTAAAAGATTGCTTCAAACGAGAAGTTTCTGAACTAAATATGGGGAAAAGATTTTGGGAATTCTTCCCATGGAAATATGAAAATTGTAAAACAACTTTGCGGATATCACAAATGGAATTTATTTTAAACAAGATTGCGGTGGTCGCGGTTTATGCATTTGGAAATCATTATAAAGCTACTTCGCAGCAGTGTAAAAATAATCAAAATTTTATATTCATTCAATGAATTAGTTTTCACTGGTGAATTTTCTAGCATTAATTTTTAAACGATGAAAATACACGAATACAAATTCTTCTCAATAGAGAGGAGTTATTCATGAAATTGCAAATGAAATTCCTAAGATAATTTGTGATTTTCTAACAAAAGATAAAAGTACGTGGAAGAGTTCAGTTTGCTGGTGCGTTGGTAATTAAATTTTCCTTAATTCTGGAAATGATTCTAAAAACAGTTCCAAGAGGCTGAAAAATACGGAAATATTTACAAAAGCCATAGAATTGGTCTTTTGCCTAGTTTAACTAAAACATAAATAGCAAGGGATTTGGAGCACTTTCGAGCATGGTCACCCACTTGTGGTTATGTATATTGCTACATTTATTTGTTTATTGCTAAATACTTCGCGGTGTTTATTCGGTAATTGAAATTCGTACCGTCAATGGAAAAAAGGGAAGCTCTGGCTCAGAGTTAATACACGAAATCAAGTGGCAGAAAATGGCACTGGCGAGTTCCTTTAACGAAAATGCTGATCCGAGGAAAAGAAACAGAAACGCGTTTTAAGCAGTTATGAAGTCATTTAACCGATATAAAGCACTTTACTTTGCACGTGCGTTGAACATTTACATATTTCGACATATCGCGATTTGTTCGGATTCTTATTATTTGTGAATCCGAAAACAGGTTCCCCAGTAGCACTCCTTTCACCTGAAAACCCCTTCAAAGCGCATCGGATGAAAAAAATCGCACCATAAGGCGCAGAAGCTGAGGTGAATTGGGAGGAAGTTGGTTACACTGAAAATTGAAAAGACCCGATGCGATTGTCTGCATAACTAAATGAGGAAAAATTTTTATTTATCAGCTCTAATCGAACAAATGAGGCTTCTTTTCTAGATAAATCTTATCTTTCATTTAAGCAATTCTTATGTATTACATATCGCTTCTCTCCGAGAATACCTCATTTTAATTGTTACGAACAATAAATTCTAAACTTGATAGGTGGTGTTGGCCTACTGGCGGGATACTAAAAGCTTTTCCAACTAATTCTTTTACGGAAACTTCATTTATTCAATTCCAATAGTTTTTAACATTCGAAGCACGCGCCTCATTCCCTTGAATAATGCAGGATGCGTGTTCAACGACAGTTAATTATCCGTTGCTCAATAACCTAAAGTAAGTGGAGTTTAAAGTATTATTGATATTAATTTGAAAAAAATTTATTCCCAAATTCGGATTATACCTTTAACAAACAAATTCCAATAATATTTAGTTTTTAAAATTTCCCTTGACAAGAAAAATTTTAGGTAGCACATGAATAACATTCTCGGAACAAGCAACTTTGGTAATACTTTTAAATATAACATTTATAGTAAGGTCATTTTATTTATGATACGCATGTTAAAATATGTTTTAAAGGTTCCCTTATCTTTCCAATGCAAACATTCGTTTTTACACCTCACGAATTTTTTTTTTTATGTTCGCCAGACACAAATCCATCTTCAAATTTAGAAGAAATCTTAGGTTTTCGAATGTTATCGTTTTTCTCTTCGGAATTTCAATCATGAAAAATTCAGACAAATACGTGACCACAAAAAAAAATTGTTACTTCAACTTTTTCAAATGAAGACAGACATGTACTTATATGATTTTTCAGAATCAATTATTTTTATATCTCACGGCAAGTCAAATCCGTCGATATATTATGAACTAAAAGCTGTTACGGAACAAGTATTTTCAAATCAAAAGGACAGCAAACGAGAGAGATTCTTGATTCTTGACGAGATACTACAATAAAGAAAGGAATTTTATGTAATACTGACATCTTTTGATTTTTCTCAAATTTCTTTTGCACGCAAAGCAGCCTTAACGAAATTTTCATATTTAAAATAGTCTTCGATGAATAATTTTATCCAACAGATTTTGGGTAAAATGCCGTAAATTTTACTAATCTGATCTCTAGGAGTGAATGGAATTTGATTTTGCCGTAAATTAATGTTGAAAATCCTCTTAACTGAATACAATGAAAATACTGCCTGGAAAATATTATTTTTCTTTCCAAATTGAAAAGGCTTCAGCCATGAAGCTTTTAAAAGACAGCTGAAAAACGAAGTAGCACAGAAACCTGATAAATTTTACGATGATTGGTGGATTTTAGTTCTGAATTGGGAAGAGCTTATATCCCGACAGCTTTCGCTCCGCATAATAAGAGATGAATAAAATGAAAAGTTACGTACGACATTCAACACTGTCAAAATTCCATAACCAGCAGAAACACATTGGAAGCCAAAAGAATTGACGAAGGTTAGTGACTCCGAGGCAGTTGCCATCGAGAGAAAAGTGCGACAGACTGACAATGCTGCTGCTCCACGGCAGAGCTCGGTTTCATTTTATTTTTTACTTCGCCGGGATTAAAGTAAACCTCTGTTAGGAGAGGCTGAACAAACGAATTCAGCCTGTACGATAAGCGTCGAGTCATTATGAGTACTGAAACAGAAGGGCGGAAATGGTAATTGTTTCTCTGCTTCATTACCTTCAATGTATCTTGGTTTTTATTGGATTTACAATTAAATGCACAAATCTTAAAAATGTTTTGCTTCTACAGTAAAATTATGTAATAACATTTCATAGATATTTTTCTTGCAAATGGCAGTTTGCAATGTAATTATGAAATCATTCTCAGTTATCAAAAGAAAAAAAACATGAATATTTATGTAGTTTGCAGGTTCAGCACAATTAATTTTTCTTTTATAATTTAAATAAAGCAATCGCATTCAATTTTTTCTTACGTCACACAAACTTTAAAAAATTCCTCAGTCTCTAAAAATTAAACTTCAAATGAAGTGGAACACTAAAAAGAAGTATTAATTCATAAGCAATTCAGATTCAATTGTTGGAAATTTATTAAGAATCTTAATTCCCAACTGAAACACTTAAATACGTTTTCTCAAGATTTATTTTTTTTTTTATAATTAATCTATGTAAGGCATTTTAATTTTAAAATTAAATTAAAATAACTATTTTATAAGTTTATTTTCAAAATTTTATTTATAAAACAAGCATCTGCAAAGTAAAACAGACACTGAATTAAAGTTTTACATCAAGTTGAAGAATTCAATATAAATATTCAATCAGAAATTCAATGGAAATTTCTAAAACATCACTGCTTATCTTATAATGAAAAAAAATTCTTTACTCTGACTTTCATTAGATGTTTCTTTTTACTTCTGTTGATAGTTATTGAACATCATGGTCACAAGAGAGGAAAATACCGAATCGCTTATTTTTAACATAAAAAAGAAAAATTTTTTATTGTGCGCTTGGGCACATCGAAGCATCATCGTAAGCACTGGCGGAGAAGACAAGAGATTTGTTAATTTAAGATGAAAAAAAAGAAGGAAATTGAGTCAGCTCTGAGTGAATCGCATCACAGAGCCTGACACATGACATGACATGCAAGTTGCTTTGGGTGATAATGAAAAGTAACACTCTTTTCTCGGGATTCCTTTCGGAGATATATGTCTGTCTGTTTGTTCTCCACGGGACAATGTCGTGTTTTATTTTAACGAAAATAAATGGAAGATCCCCGATATGCGATAATCATTCTATCGAGCCCCAGCCTTTAAAAGGACAAACGGAACAAAGCTGCTGGAAGCAATATTGAGAATCTTAATTTTACCAAACTGCGCAACGTGGAAATTTCAAACTAAATTAAAAAGAAGTTTAGAAATCGACTTTTGCAGGTCTGGATAAAAATGTTAGATTCATCGAAAAAAAATAAAACAAAATTAAATTGATCTTCAGTGCGATTAATAAACAAACTGCTAAAAGTCGATTCTATGTATAAAAATGCATGATCGAGGTCGACACACCGCTTTTGAAGGGCATTGATCGTACTACTAAGAAGCAAAATTTGTTAAATTCAGCAAAAATGTTGAAGGAACTAAAATAACCTGATATAGGAAATGAAAAATTCAAAGATAGGAAACGCTTTGAAACATACGGATTCGATATCTGCATTTCGCAAAGATTGGAAAAAAAGAAGCTGACAATTTTGTATCACACAGCTATTAACCCAAGTACTGAAGATTTAATTCTTTTCAACGGTCCGTTATAGACTCAGAGAGACATTCGTTCCTACGAAATATTTCAAAAAACTTGACTGAAACTGCATCATTAGATCGTTATTACAACTGATAAGTACTTTCGTATCAATGAGACAGATCAGTGAGAAATGTCACTCTAAAGACAATAATTTATGATAATATTTGTAAATTTTTCCCTCGGTTGAAAATTTGCATAAGTAAATATCTCCGGACCAGGCATTCCCGATGCCAATAACGATTCGCTCTCGTCTCAATGTTCCCACGTGCTGCTGCAGGAAACCATCGAGGAAATCCGGTCCGAAAAGGATTCGGGACATCAATTTTGCAGCTTAAAGCAGGTAAGTTTTGCTGCTCGAACGACCGGTTATTAGTTATTAAAGCTAAATCGACCAGACGAAGCGATATTCGTAAAGATGGCCAGGCCCGAAAACAAAAAGGACCCGAAACTTGAGAACGGCAGCCGTAAACTGTTGGAAGCTTAGCGTTAACTTGAGATTTGATCTAACACAATTTTGCTGCGTTTTCACATGGTCAACGAGCAAAACCGACCTTTACTATAAACGTAGCGTTTGCAAGTAGGGAAAAACGTGGTATTAACGCGAACAGCTTCCTTATGCTTTCCATTCGCAGTCCCTTCCGCATTAATTTTCGGACTTTTCATGCACATGCATCGTGATTAAGATGGGAAGATCGTTCCGCACAGCATCCGGAAAGAATCCGGGCGAGGTCCCAACAGGGACTATCAAGGATAAACGTGACAGGGATGTGTGAGAGTCCCTCTAATTGAGTTAACAACTTCGTACGGGGTAACATAACGTGTTGGCCTCTTCTCGTTACATTGCTAATGGTTCAATCCGGCTATTACAAAAAATCTTTTGTGGTGTTCATCCCTTTAACTCCAAATTTGGTTACCACTCGGCTGCGTCGGTGGATGATTTTTTTTGCCTTCCCCCACCCGCATTACGTGGTATTTTCCGCAGTAAAAAGCCGAAACCGAGAAAACTTTCCTAATCTGATTACCTTGCACAAGCGTCAATAATTCTGATCCCTAAGTAAAAAGCGCTCCGGAATTTTTAGTCATCAGCTCCTACCGCCTAATATTCAGTGAAAGATGCCTTTATTTCTTGACTTTTTTGTGAAATAACGCAAAAAATGGAAAATAATTAGGTTGAGGTTACGACAACACTTATTTGTTTTGGATGATGTTCTGCATTATAAATGTGTAATGTTTTCTTCTGGACTAAGAAAAATGCTGTTTATATTAACGTTCAACAATTTTTCTATGTGTTATTCAACGCGATTTTGGGTGTAACCGGATCGTTTGCCTCGGTTTCCTTTTTCTAATTATGTTACTATTTTACTCAGTAAGAGGTATTTCAGGATCGGCTGAGGTACTAGTAAACCGGTTCATCTGCCCTTCTGTAATTAAGAAATTAAATGATGAAACAAGAGGGTTAATTTACTTGGAGTTAACTGGTGAAGCGAATGGTATATGTAATCTCTGTGAAATAACTGGTTTGAAATTTTCGAATTTTCTCTTCCCTCAATCTACCTTTCTCACTCGCTTTACACATCTATTTCCATTTCTCTTAATCGAACTTATTTTTCCGAACAATTCTGACCTGAGCCTCGAATGCTGTTGAAATAAAATGAAAAAGAAAGAAAAATTAATTCTATTAATTTTTTTATATCTCCGCGCAATTCATAAAATGGTTGTCTTCTACTCACTCGTGTGTTTCATGAATTTTTCGCCTACCTTTTCACTTTTCTAAATAATTTATCCGATAAATGTTGAAAAAATAATTTATCCGAAAATGAAGAAAGAGGAGATTTTAAATGAAGAAGAACCTGGAAAAAAAAAGCCAAAATACTGTTTTCGCAAAATGATAAGAAATATACGAAATTAGATTTGAGAATTACTGGATTCGTAACAGCGGGAGTCGCCTCCGAGATACTCATTCTGAACAACAATAATAATGTTGAAACTTGATTTGGACTAAAATATAACCTTAAATTGGAACAAAAAAAAAAAAAATAAAATTATCCCTTGACCTCAAAAGATAAGCTGTTGTAAAAAACTTAAGAGCCACTTGCAAAAGATTATTAATTTCAAAATAATTATTCCAACAAAATAAATCTTTCTGAATGTATTACTTATATCTATTGAAAGTTCCCATTAATGAATTACATAATAGTTCCGAATGGAAAATTATTTTAATCGCAATGAAAAAATATCATTTAAAGTAGTGTTGGTGTTTTGGCCAAAAAAATGCGTTATTAATAATTCATGAAAAAAATATATGTGAAATACAAACTAATATCGAAAAAAGCATGATGTTGTTTCATTAATAATTCCGTACAAAAAATTTTTTAGTTTAAAATATAAGAACTTTATAAAACTTTTCCCTATTTTCCTTAATGCAGAACAAAATGTCATCAGTTGGGTGCAGGTGTTCTATCAGATATTCATATACGTTTTTATTTCCACCTTCAATTCAAAAAAAGGAGTTGCATAAATAATTCCATCCACTCCATCTTAATATCCATTGACAAACATTTTTATGATAAGTTCCCGGCCAATGTAAAAAAATGTTTTATTCCATCCATTTGAAGTTTTCTCCTCTCCCTATAAGAATTTCTTATGGTTTTGTTAAAGCACAAGTGAGCTTACCTTAAGCTTTCCGAGATCCTGAGGTCGCTGCGGAGGTATCCATTGATAAACAGGAGTATCTCCATCATTTAAAAACCACTTTACCACTAAACCAACGTCAGAGCTATCTAACGAATAATCACAATCTAGAACAACAGCCGACGTTGTACCATTTTTCACGACATCTGGTACCACTAAATCGTTTATATGCAGGCATGTTCCTTCTGAAAAAAAATAATAAAATATACTTTATTATTTATAAATTTATTTCGCAGATACAGTGGATCTTGTCGTTTCAGTTTTGCCTTAGTAAATACACTAAAAGGAGAAAAAAATAAGAATTATTTAAATAAAATAACATAATTCACTAAAAATGTGATTTGATGGACGTCTTGTACTACTAAGTATGTGACTCCATAAAGTTAGACGTTTTCAAACATCATAGAATTGTGCTGTTGCACGATATAATATTCTTATCATCTTTGAAGACTTATCTATTCCGATGGATTCCAAAATATTTTTAAATTTGAAATTGCATAATTTTTTGTATTAAAAAAATTTTTTTACTTTTTAAAAATTTTAATTATATTTCTCTGAAACAAAAGTTTTTAGCTAAAAAATCTCGTGAATATAATTAAAACTTGTAGTTGTGGATGAATATTTACCATCTAAAATTGGAAATTAAAAACGGGACCACGACGAAAAAAAAAAGATTAATTAAACAAATATGGAAGTATGGAGAAATTAACAACGAAGATATCGATTCTAGGTAGATGATTAATTTGAAATTTCTGGAGAGGATAGAGATGAATAAATCAAAACTAAATGGAAACGTAGAAAACTCAAAAATAATATAGAATGCTTAGTTACTTCACAATGTGGCAAATGTACGCAGGCATAAATCACTCCCCAAAATATTTTTTTAAAAATAATTTTTACGAAGTTCTTTTTGACTTCATTCAATTTAATGTTCATCTAATATCAAATTATTATTCCACTTAGGGCTCTCACCAAAAGCAGAATACCTTTGTAACATTCGTGTTTGTATAAGCTTTATTGTTCGTAATCAAATAGCCTACATTCAAATTTCCCACAGTGGAAAGCCAAAGAAGCTATTTGAAAGGTGCCTGAAAAGTTCTGAAGTAGATTTTCTTAATCGCAACTCTCTTAATTAAAGGTGCTTCGTCATTTGGCGCCATTTCGAGAGAATAAAAGCTCGTCCAGGGCAAAAAGGTGGCTTGAATTTCATTATGCTCTAGATGAAAATACAAAAGATGAGTTTCAATTCATTACACGGTAATAATTGTTTGACTTTCCCTAAGTTCAGCTCATAAAAGCAACACACCGAGAGTAAACATTAAATTTCCTTGGGATTTATCGTTATTAACTTTCCAAATCGCTCGAATGTTATCGGATAGGAGCAAAAAGAACCCATTATTATCCAAGAAAATTCTGAATGCCTGTATTACGGCAAACAGAATGGGTATAAATTTTGCACTTTCTTATTATGAGAAAACACGCCTTTGATGCTGTCAAAACAAGTAACGGTGATACAGAAAATTGCAATAAAATTAATGGGAAAAATAAAAATTAAACCTATTACAGAAACACAAGAAATATTGCCCTAATCTTGAATTAACTCTAAATTTAATTATCCTCTGTTTTATTGATTGGATGCATATTTTCCGGCAATAAATTACAGAAAATCTGAACTTCCCAAGCATAAGCATAGTTAAAAAGAAACGAATAAGAATAAGATTTTCTGAATAAAAATTTCTTTCATACAAATCAAATTTTTGAAAAGAAAGGAAATGGTTTAGGATATTAAATTAATTTTTAAATTTTCAAAAATTTTCTTTAAAAGTATTTTAGAAGGATTTTTTATAGCCCTAATGAAAAAAATTAACTTTTATATTTTAAGTATCACTTACATAATAATTATGATTATAACATTCAAAAAAATTATATTCAAATGATTTTGTAGTTTTTTTTATAATTAAAGCCATCAAGTTAAAGAATATAAATATAAAAAAGCTATCCGAAAATCACCGACTGTTATTTTTGAATTTTCAGAGATCGAACATTTATCTAAAATTTGGCATACACTATTTGGCATAGTGCATTTGGCATACACTTTAGATGGCTTTTATCTGTTTTACAGTAAAGTGTAAGTGCTAGAAATCAGTCCATGACATAAATTTCAGTATTTCGCTTATTTCAAATATATAATATAACGATTTTCCAAGTGCTTCAGAAAAATTTAGCAGAATTTTTAATTGCTTAGCAGACTCATACTGAGAAATTTCTCTAAAGAAGACTAATTAAAATCTATACATAAAATACTTTTTAATCCTTTTATAGAAGTTTATGACAATAAAGAATGCGAAGGCGTCGAAAACGGATTTAAAAACCTATAGAAGAATCTCTGTTCTAATACTCTGATCAAGAATATTTTAAATTATTTTTCATTTCATTATTCTACTTGTATTTAAAGATGTTTTTCCAATAATATATTTGCTAGGTATAATCAACATTAACATGATGAAATTAGTCTTGATGTGAGCTGTAAGCTGCATGCTACAGAAAAAGAAAGATGAGAAATTAAAGGAAAAAAAGAAACTTCTTTTCAAAGGTCACAGATCAATCAAAATTTGAGTTAGGCAAACGATTTTCAAAAAATTAATTTAGCAAGTTTTTAATTAACGTTAAGCTTTCCCGAATAATTAGCAAAGTTTTAGAATATTTTCATTTTGAAAGAAAAAGCATGATGGTTTCGTTAAAATTTTATCAGTCCAATAAAATCTTTCATATAACGAATAAAATCAGAAGTTTACATTTCTTTCGGAAAAGACAATTTGATGGTAAGAAACATAAAATACTACATGATTCAAATAAATATTTTGAGTTTTATTGTTCACACTTTCGCGTCTTATAACTTGATCAAGCATAACGTTTCCGGTCTATGCATAAATCTCATTTTAGCAACATTATTTAACGCTTTTCAATGCCGAAATTTCCCATATTTCATGCAGACTCGTATAATAACAGTTGATTTTATGCACATTTTGATAGGATGAGATATAAAATCATTTTTATGCCAACCATTTAGTTTAAAATTTTTCCATCCGATTTTAGAAATGACAAATGATCCGGAATATTCGTTTTCATCCCCTTAAAAACGTTTTTTAGTAACCACCCCATCTTGTTCACATTCTAAATATTTCTTTCCCTGAGGTTTAATATTTAGCAAAAAGTATTTGAATCATTTTTTAGCGTGAAAACCATCACGTATCACATATAAAATGAGAATTTCTACAATATTCGACCGTGACTTTTTTAAAAAATTTTCACAAGGGTGGAAGTAATTTCCCTTGATTTTAGTTAAATTTGTTCATTTTATAAACAGCTCTTCATATCTGAAATTTAAATGAAAATATTTCATCGGCTGAAGGGAATACTTTTTAAAAATGTCTTGAATGGCATCCTCTAACAAATATACTTTGAAATTCTTTCCTTTATTTTATTTGTACTAGAACTCAACATTTCCAGCTTAAATAAAATGCATTTTCTGATTACAAAACGAAATGAAAAGTTAAGCATCATTTTCATTTTTTCCCTTATTTTTAACGAAAACATATTTCTCCTGTATATGCTAACCAAAAGAAAATGAATTGCCAGATAGTATTTCAATATTTTACAGGGAAATCATACAAAAAATCACTTCCTTAAAAGGTTATGTAAAAATCCTCGCGCACAGACAATTATTTAAAAAACAATTTTTCGTTTAAAAGTTCGTTTAGGTTCAAACACTGAATTTTATTTCTCGTTTTTGAATTCCATATTGATTTTCGAATGAGTTTGAACGGTCTTAAAAAAGAAGCAGAAGAGTGATTTAGTATCATAAAAATTTTGAATCGTTTTCATATTTGTAATCAAAATATATATAGCAGGCAGAATCTACAAGCACATTTGGAAAATTTTATCTATGATTAAACATTTCATCTTATGCTTCATGATAGTTGAATTAATTTTGTCCAAACATGAGTCCCATATTATAACGTAAAATTCTTTCAATTCATGATTAGATCAAAATGGAAACTAAAATACTGAAAACATTACTAAGGCAAAATATGAGAAGGCAACTGCATTGCCGGAGATTCATGTACTCCATGGAAATCAGACCCAATTGTGTGAAAGGTGAATACTTTGATCTACGAACAAAAAACAAATAAAATGATTTGTAAATTAATTAATCAGTATAACATTTTAATTTCCTAATTTCCCTCAAAATGATGATGTAAACAATCATCTAATGAAAGAAATTTCCGTAAGTTATGTGATCATGATCTACTTAGACAAAACTTTGAAAATTTTCTTCGTTCTCTAGAAATTTAAATGTGATAAAGATAAATAATATCTTAAAACGTATTTCTCATCTTTAATCAGTGTGATATAGAAAAAACCAAAACATGCTGTGCTAAAATAAGATAAATCAGATTTGTGAATCCTTTTTTGCCCGTGATGTAGATCCTGTTTATTTATTATTTAATTAATCACTTATGAGAGAAAAGGATATAATATGATCAATATAAATTGTAAAATAATATATGAGAATATCACAAACTTTTCTCAAGATTCAGAAAACATATTAATTTTCTCCTTTGTTCATGTAAAATGCATATCTCTTTAATTTGACTATCAGAATGTATGCTGAATATATGCAGATTGCTCTTGAATACCTTTTTAAATCACTTTAGCCTATTGAGGTATAAAAAAACACAATGAACAAAAAAATCTAATCTTAGTGAACTTGTTTAAAAATATGAAATAAAAAGACTTTCGGAGTTTCGGTTAATTATTTTAGATTCTAGTAGAAATTTTCATAAGTTTCTCACGAGAATAAATCAAATCAAGAAATAAAATTATCTTTTTACAAAGTAACAAAAAATATTTTCTTTTTTCAAGCAATAAATAATTATTCGGAAAACTCTACTTGTGGAAATTGCGACCCATATTATTAATTCAAAAGAAAAAGATCTTGGAAGTTTTAAAGGACGGCAAAGAATAAATCCTTAAGGTAAAAAACAACTCGTAAAGGGACAAAAGTTAACATTAACATTAAAATGTAACAGACTACAGATTAAGCTTTAAGCTAATCCAGAGACAAAATGTAGGTATCGCAGGCGTTTGAAATGCATAATTAGTACTTCCCTTTACTTATTCCATAGCTTTAAAACGCTAAATGATAACAAAGTCCCTAAATAAAATAATGATCTTAATTTCTACTTTTTTCTTTTTTAGACAATAAATTAAAATTATGTAAAATGTATAAACTGCCTGACATCAAAACTTTTACCAGTGGCCAACGAAGAAAACATTTTGCAAAGTTTCTAATTGAAGCTTTCTTGCAACCTGACTCCAAGCTACCAATTTTAAAACAGTTGAGAAAAGAGCAAAAAGAAAAGGCCTCTTATGCTGTGCATACGTCAGAAACTAAAAAAATTATTTTTTTTCCTAAATTTTATCAGATTTTCCTGCAGCAATGCTTTCAGGTTCGCGGTATTCAAAAAGGAATTTTCCGGATGTCCGCATGGCCTACCATTTCTGTATTAGTCCTCACTGCGGCAATTAAATTACGAATGTTAATAAAGGCAGAAGTGAAAATTTTGTTTTAACGGGGAGAAAAGAGCATCAGACAATGGGAAAAGCGGAGGAAATGGGAACAATAAAGACAATTAGGCTGGAGATATAAAGAATGTAATTAATTTTGTGAAGTTGTAAATATATTCTAGCTAACGAAGGGTTTCTTTACTCTTTTAGCGAGGAACTTCATCCGACAATTGAGAGAGAAGAAAAGTGATGAAGAAATGGCGTAAGAGTTAATGATAAGAATGAATTTAAGGTTGAGTAAAAGAAGTGAAAAAGATGATAGTGAAATTAAACTGAAAAGCCAAGTAACATATGCATTACATCATAAATAAGATATAAGTTTAAAATGAATTTATTTCTTAAAGCACATAACAAAAATTAATTATGATGATTTAAAAATAAGTTAATTTCTATATAAATTATTTTATTAGCTTCTAAATTATGTGCATAATAGTTGGGTGAATTACTTTTTATTGAGTCCTCGATCTAAAATAAAGAACTTTAAGTTAATAGCATTTCATCTCTAAAATATTTCATAAAAGATGCGTAAATTTTTAAACTATTTGGTTAATTCCAAACTTTTGAAGCTATTTTCTTGGGCTCATTTTCGTGAATTTGACCACTGTTAATAATTATTTTGAAGCCTCAGTTATAAAAGTTTGACATTAAACTGAAGCACAAAATTTAAAAATAATGATGAATAGTATTTGTTAAACCAAAAACTAATGTTACCACATTATGGCAAAAAATTAAAATTCTGCATATTTAAATTTTAAATTTAAATTAAATAAAGAGAGCTTTAAAATTTCATTGCTTGTGTGCTAGATTATTTCTAGCCAGATAATTTCCAGAAACTTTTCGGTCAGTGTCTGGTTTAACAACCGGATGTTAAATATCAAAATGTTCTCGGTCTCTGTAGACGTGGCTACTGAAATCCGAAGACAAGATGAGCAACATACCAGGAGTGATAATGGAATATTTATTTATTTTTCTTGAGATGCATTTATCTGATGAAGAATTAAAATTATTTACTCATTTTTTCGCTAATGGAGAGCTCGATATGCAATAAATTCGAATAATATTGATTTATTCATCACTTTTTCACTAACATGATTACTTATTGCATGTCCCGTAAATATAAAATGAAAAATTTTTAGACAATCTTTTGAATATTCTTCTAATTACACTGGAAAAACGAATTTATTTGAGCAAAAATAAAATATTTTTCTCCATTATCTTTGGAATTATTTCTTTTTGGTTTATTGTATTATTTATTGTCATCCTGGAAATATTAAAATATTATTTTGTGTAATTTGAATCAATTCAAATCAAACCTCGTCTCTTAAAACTTTGGTTTTATTTTCCATTCTTTCTTAAGTTAATTTTAATTTTAATTATTTTTATGAAAGTAAGGAATCTGAAATTTTAATTTTATAAAAAATTGAATATTTTTAATTTTCGCTGAAACTGACAGGCTACAAGATTAATAGATAATGCGGCAAGTTTAAACGTGAAAAAAATTTTTCTTTGATTTCACACACGCGTATAGACGTAATACAATTATAAAAAAAGAGAATAATGAGACTTTTTATATTTTTGGTGAGGAGCAAAAAAATTTAATTTAAAAAATATATCATTGAATGTAAAACGAAAATGGATTTATACAAATAATTCATTAAAAACCTTACTTAGTAGCAAGAAAATTATTTTATCTTTAATGGTTCTAAAAATTTCTTAAAATCTTATGGACTGTTATAACTTTTGAATTTGGAAATTAATTTGAAAAAACTATTGAAAAAGTAAATAAAAACTATCCTATGACGATACATTTTCCTGTTAGAACTACAAGTTCAATAACAAACTTCTTTAAACGATTAGAGTTTCATTTCTAGCATTCTTCCTCTTTTGATAAATTTTATGAAACAATAGAAATTATCCTTCTTATAAGAAAATCTTATAACATGAAACTGAAAAAGAAGAGATTTCGAATGTGTGTTCACATTATAATAATTAGTCCTAATGTATCCTAAGTTTGCCTAAAATTTTTAAACTAAATTTCATTAAATTCACTTAAAAATTAAAGAATAATTTTTTTTTACCTGAAAAGTATTAGTTCTTACTAATAAACTATGAAAAACACTAAAACAGTGAAAAATTGTAAAATATAGGAGAAGATCGGGAGTGGAAAATTTTCAAAAAACAAATAAAGTAAATAAAAAATATGAATGCAGATAAAATGTTTTATTACATGTTTTATATTCTTTTTATTGCATGTTAGTAAATTAAGACGTTGAGATTTAAAAAGTAAAAAAAAAATTATAAAAAAATTTGAAATTGTGTATAAATTACATTTTTGGAAATAAATACATAACCAAACACGTTTTCAATACTTTCCTGATCTGGTGCAAAAGAAAAGTGGAGCATAATCATTAACGCTTATTTATATTCTAAAATTGGTGTTAAAATAAAAGCGCCATCTGATGCCTCATCATGCGATCATATCAAAAACGGGCGATAAAAGATTTTTTTTTTTTTTTTAAAAGCATTTCTTATTGATCTTAAAAATGCATGAAAAGGCACACACCAGAATTTGCGGAGATGAATTTTTCTATTCGAAATGCTTCATTTTTCAATATACTCTTCTGTTGAATTTGTAAGTTTCAGAGAGAGATCTTTTATCACGTTTCTACTTAATGGAAAGCAAGGCAGGATTACACGAAAATCCAATTAGCCACAATGTTAAAATGTGAATGAGGAAACAATAAAACCAGACAAAATGACTTTAGGGAAAGCTCAGTTCAGATTTTTTGACCGGCGGAAAAAACTTATTTAAATGGTCATGAGTCAGGACGACGGCCAAATGAACGTTGATGCACATTCGAGGGTGCTCTTTTAATTCTTTTCTAAACATTATCTAAATGTCCTAAAGGCACTGGGTCCGTTTTCCTGTCAGTCCCGTGCTCACACGATTACAAAGTGGAAAATCTTTTCCGCATAAATAGCTAAGATTATAAATAAAACGTTAATTTGAAATCAATATATAAAGATAAAAACGACTCATTTGCATTTAGAATGAACTTGTTATAAACCATAAATATTCCTTGTGACTTTATCTTTAAATTCCTGGATTCGACCCTGAAACTACGCGGAAATAATTTATTTACTTAAAACCAATTTCAGCTAATAAATTATTGAAGGCAGAAACCAAAATACGCAAGCTCGCAGTATAGGTTAAAAACGAACTCTTTATCTTCGCTTTTTGCTTTCTTTTCGGCAAGAAATGAAACACAAAACAGGAAAATTTTATTCATAACAACAGAGTTAATTATTTTTTTGTTTTATCAAAAAAATTTACGACAATCGCTTCCAAATATTTAAACATAAATTTGCGTTATTAGAAAAATATTTTAACTTTTTTTTTCCTTAAAAGAAGGATAGTGGCCATTGAATAAATACTTTGAGAAATATTTTCTATTTTATCATATATGTTTTTTTTTTTTTGTTATAAAAGATGTTTCATGCATCGTGCATGAAAAATTCTTTTTTATTTCGAGTCTTGCGGTTGTTCGGCGCTAAATTTCTCACATCTCTCCTAAAAATTTTAATTGCGTTATCGTTTTATAAATAATAAATTTCTTTTAGGAAAACACATTTTCTGAAGCGTTTTAATCTTGAATATCGGATGGGCAACAGCGGAAGCAAAATAAAAATCTCTCGTTTGAGGACATCTTTCTAACAACATGTAAAGTCATGCAACGCTGACCATAAATCTCTTTTGTACTTTCAAAACTTTTAATGCAGACACCCACAGAAACGAATGAATCTCTCGAATCGTCTGCGTGCCGATGATAAAAATGAAATATATAAGGAAATATTTCATTTTCGGAGTGTTCGTTCCATTCCGAAACAAAAAGTGGCGACCTTTTCTTTTTTTTTCCATCCCGTATGCTCTTCGGACAAACTACTGAATCAAATTCATATTGTTACTTGGAGCAGTAGCTGATTTTTTTATATTGGTCGCGGAATTTAAATATAACGTAGATAACTGCCTCGACAATGTTTTAACTTCCATTCTCGGGCCCGTAATTAAAATCGAATTTTCCTTAATTCCGATTTTATGGAACTTTCCAAATGAACACCAGAGCTCAATTCAGCTCACAGAAACGATTCGCTTTATAATTTAAGATATCCACTGTTTTCCAGATTAAATCGGAAATAAACTGCTTAAAACCTCTTAACTTTAACAAAAAATTAAAAAATAAAATGCAATCTTACGTTGCAATACTTAATTTTTAAGAAAAACTCAGCAGAGCTAAAAATTTCGCGGCGCAAACTTTTTCATCTCTGGATAAAGAACTGGGTAAAAACAAAAATTTTTTTATATTTATTGCTACGAGCACTGAATCTTACAGATTTGTGTATACATAAAAATAAATCATTAACTTTTCTTAAAGAATAATATTCTTATGAATATAGTAGTGGTCTAAGGTTTTTGATTTCATGAATGAAAATCAGGAGTTTCATCCTAATTATCTTTATTATTTATGTCAAAGTTTTCACTCGAGCAGTACGTATTATTTATTTAATAGTTTTTGTAAACATAGATCATTCAGGTGCAAATTTGTTCATATAGCCAAGTTTACTTTTTAACTTGACGTTTTTCGCAATCAACGCTAACGTAACGTTGAAATGGAAGGCGATCATCAATTTTAAATTAAAAGATATTATTTCGAATGATCTTCGTTCCAAATTATGTCATTCAAATTGCCAATTTTAGCGATGATTTAAATGCAATAACGTTTTCCTTTGGGGAAACTTTATTTTATACACTAAAATTAGATTAGTTAATCACCTCAACAATATATAATGCATGGGAGCTTGCTTTGAGTCCCGCATTAAGCCATCGTAACGGAATCCGAAGTTAAAAATGATACCAAATAATTAGGGTAACGTTAAAATCAATTTACTTGTGAAAGGGCGGGCAGCAGCAGGTGTCCTTTTGGTTTCTCTGTAAGCGAGAAATCTCAATCAGTTTTTCATTTTTCAGGTTGGCCTGCTAAAACACGATAAGTTTAAGGATCGATTGCCCGCTTTCGGTATATATTGAACTTTTTTTCTGGGCTTTCATTGAAGAAGGGAATTCGGCGCTTTTCCGCATCATTCATCAAAGTCGAAGATCTTTCTTTTTCTTTCAACTTGCAGATAAATTTCCACGTTCATGTGCAAAAGCCGGAGAAAAAAAATTCATTCCTGTCGATAAACCTTCGCGCCAAACATGCACTCCACTTTTGTCATGCATACCGACAAAAAAAAAAAAAAAAAAAAAAATTGCTTCATTACATGGTAATATAGAAATCACGGAACAAACAATGGCCTTATCCCTAAATTAAATCCGAATTTATAAGGGAACCCGCCTTGGTGACGAACAGGATCCGTATCAGGGCTTCGTTAAATATGAAAAAAAAAGGCACAACTTAGCAATCACGAAAAGTTCCATGCCCCTTTGGATTAACCCTTGGAATTAATTATAAAGATATAAAGATAAAAAAGCTAAAATTGATGAAATAAAAATATTTTATTATAATGGAGCTGTTACCGGACTGTATGGTACTTTATAAACTATATTGAAACAAACATCGAAATTCTTTTCCATTATTTTCTTACAAGTCAAAGTTTTATGATAACGGATGAAAAGTAAAATAAATGATTCCCAATATATCGCCAATTCTGCTGATGTATGAAATTTTTCAGAATGGTTGAGCGACAAGAAGAAATAAAAAATATGTGCTTGTATCATTAAAATCAATAACAAAAACATGCAATAGATTTATGTTACAATATTACGCATTGCTTACGAACAACGATTTTAACTGATTTGTCTTAAAATTTAAGAAAGCCTAGCTCTTTATTAATCACGGCTTTAATATGGACCATTTTTGGGAATGTAAAATTTGTAATCGTGAATTTGCGACAATTGTTAGCATTTTAACAGCAAAACTAAAAAAAAAATTGAACAAGATTTATGTAAATAAAAAAAAAAAAAATTACACTGTTTCCAGCAGCAGCGAATAGTATCGAAGTTGTCCCGACTGAAACCACATTGATTAATTAACATTCAAAGACCATTTAACCCATGAAAACAATTTAACTTCATTTCTCGTTGTTGCAATATCAGCGGATATTTCTCTCGGGATCCAAAAGCATTTGTGATGTAGCCGAAGAATGTACAGTAAAAGAAAGATCTGTACGGCGAATTTAACTTTTTTTTTTTTACACTTCTGAAAATGATTCGCTACTAAGACTACCATAGGACAACGATGAATTTAAGTCTTCCGTTACCCTTCTCGTTGTCACAAATTTGAATCCTCCGGATCTTATATCTCGTGGAGGCTTGCAACAGCGAAGCATGATGTGACCGAATGTTTCTCCAGCGATATGGTTCGGTAGCTGCCGCTTCAAGCACCGAACAATCCCAATAAATATTTTTCCTTTGGGCAGAAAAAATCTGCGCCGTCTCATTCATTTCAGTTCAATTTACTCCTAATGTAAAGACCTAGCTTACGATCGTGTTATCATTGCGTAAAACCTTTCGGCACTGCACCGTCCACAGCCTCCATTAATTTTCGTCAAACGCGAAATTTAAAAAAATGAAATTTTTATTTGATACGAACTGCTAAATCATCCGGTTTGATAGGACGAGAGCGATGAAAGATAAACGACGATGTGCACTTAGAAAAATCCTTTAGTAAATATACCTGAAAATCTCATATGTAAATCGTAAGGTGCCTCAGAGAGCACAAGTTTGAGTTAAATGCGAGATGAGTTGCAAATGGGTCGATGAGTTCGGTCTAATAAGCCGAATTGAGCTTGAGTTTGGTTGGCTAGAAGTGAAACACCAACCTTACTGGAAGAAATATCGGTGGCAACTACTAAATTGAATTTCTGTTGGGGTGCCAGTTTTTGAGCTTTGGCAATTTTGGTTTTCCAAGTCTCAGAAACTTTTCGGCAATCAGTTAAAGAGAAAATTCTACATTCGGATCAAATAATCTAGAAAATCGAAAATACCGGCTTCTCCCAAACATACGAATTAATGTCCAAGGTGAGTTAGCGTTCGCGGTTAAAATAGACAGATAAAGGATCTCTTTTCATTTATTTTTCATTCTATATTTCTTTTCATGGAAGATGCGAGTTTTTTAATTTTTGTCCTTTATTATTTTCATTGTTTCATCACATTGTTTGGGATCAGAGTATGTGTCTCTCTCTATAATATTTTTCAAAACTGAAGAATGTCCATTTGGAACTTCACGAATTTTGCTTATTATCATTGCTCCTGGTTTGATAGGACTACCTAATCGATAATCTTCGAGTTCTGAGGTTAACTTTTAAAATTTGTTTGCTGAAATATAATTAAAAAGAAAAGTTCTGCTTTTCCTCTTTACGGCTTTCGTCACGTTGACGATCGGATTTTTCTTGGTTTATTCGAAAATTCCGAAGCAGTTTGCCCACGTCTATAATAATTACAATTAAAGTTTTTCTCCTAGGACTTTGGCTCTAGTTAAAGAGTTAAAATGATTAGAAAGTTTCAGTCAAGTTTGATACCTAACAAATTCCAGTAAAACGTTCTCTTTTCTCGTTCTTTTAATTCCATTCGACCAGGGAAGAACCATAATGAAGCTTTCAAAAAGTTCTATTTCCTGATTTTGAGCGAATTAATACGGCATTCGAATCTCTAAACTCTAAGTCGTATGGTTATGCGTACCTACATTAGATGGGATCCTTTATGTTTCAAAAGGCTTTCATAATTTTAAATATTTCTTTTAACTTCAATTTTTATTAATTTAATCTTTCGTTTTTTGTAAAAGATTGAGTAGGATTTGGTAATAATGTTAAAAAATTTTCGACACATAACAAAACATCTGATTACACTTCTCAAGAAAAAAAAAATTTCTTCAATTACACAAATGATGGAAGATAAAGAGATGTATTTCGGAGACTCATCGCAATTAATACTCACTTCGAGTATTAATTTATTGCTCCTTTCAACATATAAATATCAAAAAAAAAATCAAATTAAAATCCATGGGAAAAAGAAATAAGACCTGCGGCTATACCCCGGGCTGACGGAAAATGACTGAGGCGATAAAGGAATATATATCGGAATGTTCGGAAATAAGGAATGGCTTTGAAACGCAACTGTTTGACCCTCTCGAGGGAATGAATTAAATCTTATAAAAGCTTAAATTTTGGGAAGGTTTGGCTGATGAAAAGATTAAAGGAGAATCCTTTGAAAAGATGACAGAGGTTCGATTTTCCAAAAAGCTTTATATCTCGTCATTCATAATAAGTAGAAAATATAAAAAAAAGTAACTTGCCTTAGAAACTACAGATCGTTAAGAAAATTATTTTTCTATAATAAAAAAATTAATTGATATGAATTAAAGGACAAATGAAGTTTTACTACTTCAGAAACAACAAACTTTAACAATGTTTAACAAATAATAAAAGGGTAGAACTGAATAATATGAAAATATTCTAAGGGGTAGAACTGAATAATAATAATAAAAAAAAAATCATAATTATTTAGACCCGGGCAAAATGTAATTAAGATTTTATTTTAAAGGAAAAATTATTTGAGCCATAAATGCTGGAGCATCTCTCGTGGTGCACATTTTGCTCATCTGGAATTCCTTTTAAAATTGCGGCTTATGGATCGAGGTAAAGAATCTGAATTTATATTAATAGTAAATGTATAATATTTCACACGATGTAAGAGTAAATATTCAGGGGTGAAAATTTTTAATTTAATATGAAATAGCAAACGAAAATGAAAATTTATATAGAAGAAGATAAGCAGCGATAGGAATAATGGTTCCCAGCCTTATTTGCCTTTTCCTTTTTCTTAATCATCCATTTAATTGGATTATAAAGGTTTACATGGAGAAAAAAAAGAATGCAATATTAACCCGAGAAGCAAACGCGGAACTGCATTGTATGGAAACGGAAACGAGATTTTTGGTCAAATCTTAAAGGACCAATAAAGAAGCTATATGAAAATAATAATGAAGAAAATCATATTTCACAATCTGAAATATCCCTTAAAAGATATTAACCGCGAATAAAGAAAAATGAAATGTGTCACGTTAGGAAATTTTTATTAATTGGGATGTTGAAAAATCCCTCACTTTGCGGTAAAAGCCAAAGCTCGCCGATACATGTGGAAAAAGCTCGAGAAAATGCTTTTTAGAAACTACTTTCATTACTGCAGGACCAAAAACTTCTTTCCGTCCTTTTTTTATTCTTCGGCCGAAGAAGAAAGGAGCGTCAAAAAAGTAATTTTGCTCTGCTTCTTTGTTTCCGTTTCAGCAGAAAATTCTCATACTGACGCATAATTTTCCGAATTAAATCGCTTTTCTGGAACATTTAATTTAAACAAAAAAGAGAAATAAAAATAGTTATAAAAAAATTCACAAAATACTTTCCCAATGCAAATCTCTTTCCCGTATCTTTTAAAAAGTATTTGATTTACTGCTGCAGGCTGATGGAAAATTTTAACATTTAAATATACAGTCCATATTGTTCAAAATTTATACGTACCCTATATAATGAATATTCATAGTATAAGTTATTCAAGTCTACATATAAAATAAAGTATTTGCGCATTCAGTTTTCACACAATTCGTTGAATTTTATTATTGCATTTAAATTTATATGACAAATGAATTGAAAAGTTTGGCTTTCTGTTAATTTTCAACCTCGTAATGATGAATTATTTTGCGCAGACTTTGTCTTACAATGTTAATCCAACTCAAAGCAGGGTCAAACGAGTGTGAATTATAAAACATGAACTTTTGCACAATAATGACTGCAAGCTTATGAATTTTTAAAGGACAAAGAAAGTTAATAACGCACATGATCGAATCGGAGGATTAACGAGATGAAGGAAAGCGAAAATGTTAATACATCCTGAGCTCGGAATATGAACTTTGCGAATATGCAAAAAAAAAAAAATATGCAAAAAGTCGTAAAATACGAAAGCGATCGCGATTTACTGCAAAGCGTGCGGTTGCTCCGAAATATCTCCAAGAACATTGGCTTCCTTAAGGGACACACGTTCAGCAACGGGAGCATTCCAGCAGCTTGGCAAAGGTGTTTCAATCAATTACGAGCGCGCGATTTCCAGTGAATGAGCGTAAGTGCAAGTACTACGTCGCTCGAACCGAAAAAGCCGTTAATTGCCTTATGAAAAAGGCAAAAACACAATTTTAAATGTCACGGGCAGATAAATCCATTCACGTGGAGAAGGTTTAGAAGGGATTCAATTTTATCATCGAAGCTGAATGACTTTAGTTGGATTTGACCGAATCGATTATACAATTCAATTTCGGGGGCTGGTTAAACACCAGACTTTTGGATTCCAGCCAGTGACATTACATGACCTTTTTGGCATGTAAAATTTTTCAAATTGACAGTGTTACAAAAAAGCGGGAAAGGGAAAACGGTCACTTTGAAAATTGCTGAAATAATATTTCGAGTATGAAATCCAATGAAACGGTCGGGTGATGAGGGCACCGTTCACAGAGGGAAACGCAGATTTCCGATTCCCGTAACTCGCAGAATGCGCGATCTTGGGTGCTTCGAGCGGCAGCGCGTTTACGCCATGGCAATGTGATCTGAGTCGCCCTCGCTGCAGCAGTTTCGATATCGTCGCCGTTGACGGCATCATTTTTTTTTTTTTTTTTTTTGAAAAAAAAAAGTACGTCAAATGAACAATGGTGAATTCTTCCACTTTGCAGTAGCTTCCAATCTCTCTTTCCCATTCGTTGCTAATAAAGATATTCATTTGTAATGCGGAAGGACGTAAGAGCTGTGAATGATAAATTTTAGGCTTCCCAAGCTAATGTCCACCCTTAAGAAAAAGGATTTGTCTAAAAACTTTCAGATTTTCGCGGCTTAAGTCGTTTCTGAACTTTTTCCTATTTTCCAAGAGAAATCCCGAATTAGAAAACTTTATTTCAAGCATATTGGAATGCTTAGGGGTTACGACGTTGGTTCCGTCGATAAAAATATCTAAAAGTAAGATTCGACAATGTCAATCCCAACGCACTGAATCACCCAGATTGTTCTGATGGCTCTATAAGTGTCCTCGGGAAAATTTGCTTCGTCAGCTTTGTGGAAAAGTCTTTTTTTTAACCTGTGAAATATATATAGAAAATATATCAAATGACGACTATTTTGGAGATCTACATACATTTTACCGTTTCATGTCACGGTGTATTAGCCACAGTTATTATTCTTTCTCGCATGTAAAATTTATTCGTCAGGAAGTTCAAACAGTAAGCTTAATTCAGATTTTATTGTGCATAATCATTAAGCTCACTAAGGAGCAAAAATGTTTTCAAATTTAACGCCAAAATCTTACTTTTAAATTATTTCACCGGCGTTATTTATTAACTTTAGATTGAATCAAGTATTAAAAACTCTTCTATATTCATAAATTTAAACTTTTTCCGAATCTACCAGCCAAAAAAAAGTAGGATTTTCTAGAGCATACAATATACTATCAAATGTTTGCATGTCAAAAATAAGTTCTGGTTGTTAACAATCGATTCAGTTTATACATTATATTCTATTCTTATTTATTAAAGAAATAAAGAAGTATGTAAGATACTTGTTGAAATAAAGTAATTACCATACTTACATTCAACTCGTGGTCTGAAATTTCTTTTGTATTCGAGACAAGTTATTTCACTAATGTTAGTTTTTGTATCCTCGTGGCCCAAGACAAGTTGCCGATATTGCTTGCATGTATTCTGTTGCATGTATCCCGTTACAAATATTGTTACGAATATTTTTGAAGTTTTCAAGAAGTGAAATTTTATATAGCAAAATGTTCTAATAAAAAAGAGGAATTTCAAGTCGCGAAAAAGGATTAAATTTTATTCGTCTAAGGTTGAAAAGATTTTTCAATGCGAAAAATAATGATTTTCCTTTAATTGATTTCTGACTTCTCGTGAATATAATATTAAAAGAAATACCAGAATTTAATGTTGATCAGAATATAATATTAAAAGAAATACTAAATTATAATATGACCTATTAGATTTTGGCTTCGTTGTAATAAAATTCATATATTTTAAAATTTAAAAAACTATTTCATGATAAAATTATAATTTAGTATGACATTTTTATTTTTGTGCATGATGTGCTGAAAAGAGATTTACGAAAATCATACTTTTTCATATTAGTATGTTTGTAAATTTTTAATTGTATAATGTGCAAAATAAAATAAAGTTATAAGTCAAAAACCACATAATAATAACAAATAAACAATATTATGTGGTAATTAGAACAAACCCAGCGAAAACAGAAATAATGACATACATCATGAACAATAAATAATTAACATGTCACGTCACCAAAATTCTTTAGGAAAATATTAATCAATTATTGATTTTCGTTACATAAAATTTCCTTGCCCTATTATCCTATGGGAAAGTTAATAAGTTCCCAGCATATTAATATCCGACATTTTTCAAATAGGTTCTTCGTGGGATTGACATAATTTAATAAAATATGCTACGTTACCAATTTTGTATTTAATGTGCATTAGACTAGTAGCATCCAAAGTCTTTGAAACTTAAAATTAAATGAAAGTTGTCTTCATATTATTGATTGACCTTTGAAGGTAGCTCATTCATTTTTTTCAGTCGCTACAAAGGAGAAGTAAATACTTCTTTCATTTTAGTCAGCGATGACTTTTGATAATAGCGCAAGCGAAAAGCCTTAATATGGTAAAAGAAAAGAGAAATAAAGTCATATTTAATGGATTTATGAGTTTATATAACTGTGGTAGCCGCAGATGGGGCAAAGCTCGAAACATAAATGAAAAGCAAAGGAGCCTAGGAATATTTTTTAACAAATAAATAAAATTATTTTTTACACTTTAAATTTATTTCCTGTTTAAATAAAGCAGGAACCTTTCTTCTCCTTCTTTGCCATAACCCCAAAGAAATTTTTTTTGTTATTTGTAAAGGAACTATTTATCAAGTTTTATGAAGTCACCGATTCTACAACGCTCGCAATCGTTTTGTTTTCCTTTGGATTTTTGAAACTGAAACCATTTAAACAGTTCAATATAGAAATGCTGCACGAATTTCTCCTTAACTGACTTTCTCAAAGATCGATTTTAGGGTAACAGCTGAAAAAATTCTCCTTTCGCGGATTAATCTGAAAATCACTTCCATCAACATTCTCCAGGCGTCGACTAGAATATTTGAAACTGAAAATATAAAGGTCATCATCTTTTACTGAAACCTGTGATTGATCAAGAGGGAACCTATTAATATGCTTGTCATACAAATATGTGGAATAACCTTTTCTTAAATTGCTGCGGTCATGTAAAAGCGTCAAGGCTAGTCACTGCATCGCCTGTCCAGTCACATCAGGAGATCGAGAATGATCCTCAACCTATTAAAATGCGAATCAAAAACTAGGTCGATATTAAATGAAATGTTTATTCTCAATATGTGACACTATAAACGACATTTATACGGAGTTATAAAGATATGTCTCATCAATCAATTAAGCAGGGTGCTAAAATGTTGTTAAAACCTACCACGGCGATAGGAATCCCCATATTCCCAATGAAATAATCGAGGACGGTTTTCATTTGTTATTCATCTCAATTAATCCGCACATGCTATGAAAATGGACAGATATGTATAATATTACCTATTACTTTTGTCCAAATGCATCAGAAACTTTTATTTCGAAAGCAAGAACAGAACTTTACGAAAACTGAAAAGTGGACCTGTAACTGCATTCTAAGCTTAATTCATTCAAAAGTCCACGAATTTTGACCTTGCTTCAGCCAGTTCACTTGATCTTTAAATATAAAAAACTGCACTTTATACTATTATTTACTAAACAAAGATTCCATTTAAAAACGAGGCGATGAAATGTGTTGAAGAATTGCATGTTGAAATTTAATTTAACTTTAAATTGAAAACCAAGTTTTTGAATCATCTAACATCTATCAAAAACCCTAAACCAACAGCACGAAGTGCACTCAAATGTGTTCCTGTTTTATTTTTTTTGAGGAATTTCCCCTTTTTCCGCCCTTAGCTTGCCCTGCACTACAGCCCTACGTTCAAGCAGAATCAAAATTACTAATATTCTTAAGGGTTTGATTTCTAGTATGCAACGAAAACATTTTTTACTAAAGTATTTACCTTTCTACACCTCATGAAAAAATATAAAATTGCCCACGTTGCAATTTTCAATATTTTCCCTCTACAACTCTCTGGTTCATTTACACTTACGTTATTCCCAGTAATCTTAATAAGAAGTATTGCGAAATAAATTGTTTAGTATTCCAAGTTAAAAATATTTTTTTGTTAATATACGAGAACAAGTACTCGCGATCACTAACAAAAGCAAGGATCCTACTATCATTTGTGTTTAAGTCTCATTGCGCTCTAGATTAAAACAACATTCAGTCAATATTGTAATAATTTTTAGCCGTCAGGTTTCTTAACCGTAATGTTTTTTTAGCCTTTTTTAGCCGTAAATGTTTCTATCTCGAAAATAATATAAAAATATAAAAATTGAAATTGATGATTTCAAGAATTTGTAATAATATTGGAAAATGTCATAATTAACTTACTGAAAAATTTAAAATTCAGGTTATTAAAAAAATAAATTGTCGTAGTCAAATCTTGGACCAATCATTTGTAATAAGTATCGGAATTCTGACTGACGACAGTATAACGGTAAATTCATATTGTATTTGCCAATAAAATTAAAATAAGCACCAAAAATCGAGAAAAAATAAAAATTTAAACTTAATTTATATTACATTTGATGACTTTCTTAAATTCCATTCTAGAAAGGCATTTCGAGAATCGTTTACTTGTAGGTAACTTACAATTGTAATAAATGAGACGCAGGCTGCGGGAAAATAAGAATTAATTTAAAGCAAAATTTTGAAATAAATTTGTGTTGAATTGATAATATAAAATATATTAACCATCTCTGTTTTTATAAAAAGTCAATTAAACCCATATATATATATATATATATATTGGCATCATTATGCGATATCAGAATTCAACTTCATTAGTGGGTTATTACGGTAAATGAAATTTTGATGTGTAAAGCCAAAAATTGGATGTAAATAATTTAAATCGGGAAGAAAAACGATTGCTCTTCTTAATTGTCTCATTTTCCTCTTGCTCAAAACACCCCAAAAGGTTTTCATCGGTTATCAATTTAATGATAATTCTATATGAATAATACAGCTAAGGGTTTACCACCGAGTTCTCCCACTTTTCCCCGTGGTCAGATCAGTTTGACTGATTAATCGTTAATAATGACGGAAGGCAATATACGCGCCCCACAGCTTTAACTACTTCCCTTTTCTGACCGTAAAGCTAATGTTAATGACTAAGAGTGATGACTAAATTTGTGGCGAACCCTAGAGGAAAAACTCGTATCCTGGAGTGCTTTGGCAGAAAACATGGACTGAAAACGCTTTATTTTCATTCATAAATTCGCAATATTTTTGCTGTAAAAATAAACGAAAGCCGATTATATATAGCTCAATGCACGGAGGGGGCCCCCATGTATTTCCAAAATCAAGAATTAATTCAGGAACTTTCTTTTTCATCATCTGGCACTTCATAAATTAATTTCTAAATTTAATTTTTCTTAACACAATTTCTGCGGTAATTTAAGTGAATCATAACTTTTGTGTAAGCAATGTAGTTTAATTAAAAGCGTGCGTTTTCTATAAGGGGGTGGAAGAATAATGAAATAATAAAGGGCGGCTTTGCATACTTTTTATAAATTTCACTGTTTTCCCTTATCCAAAGACATTCTGACGAAAAAATAAAAAACCTTTTTATATGATTTCAGGTTCATTTTCATGCTATTTTAAACAGCGTTCTTTTTATGGAATATCAAAATACACTAAAGTTTCAGTAGAAACATAATCTAATTTGAATCCAAAACCACATTTTCATAATTAGCAAATTGGACAATTAATCGGAAATTAAATTTTTTCATATAAAGCTTACTTAGAGTTAATTAAAATAATGAATTAGATTTTCCCTTTATTTTACGTAAGTATGTTTTTTAACGCAATATTTGTACATTTATAATTGATTTGCGCAACTTTATTCGTTTAACTTTACATTTCTTTCTTTTATTCATGTTAATGTTATGGGCAAAATTTATTGATTGATGATTTCGACTGCGATTATTAAATCATTTTTTTTACATTTTCTAGGTAGTCTTTACAAAGAAATATAAGAAACTCAATTAAATACTAAAGGATCAAAAATACAGCAGGTTCTAAAACATCAATCAAAAGCAAATTACATTATTCCTACCAGTCAACAATTGCATATTTTTCATTCTTTTTTTTTAGTTTAATCCTAAAATGAGATTAAAATTTTATAAAAACTATTTCAGATTTTAAAAATATAATTTGATTTACCAGCAGAAAATTAATTTGTTTAAAGATAAAATTTACCTCTCTAAGGGTAATTTCTTGATAAAAAATTACTTACACATCAAGTTTAAAGTTTTACCAACATATTTTCTTCGACGAACATTAATCATACATCTTATATTAAGTTAATAATTCACTTTCCAATAATGAATTTAAGGCGTAAGTTATATATATATATGGATACAGTGTTAAAAAATGGATTTTTTTTTTCACATCGTAGAATTAAGACCTTCATCTTTATTAGGACTTTAAGTATAATCACAAAAATAAATACAAATGTGGGAAATGTTTTGAAAAATTTAATAAACCAAGTTTTTAGCTTAATTACAATTTTTGAACATAACATAAAAGAAAATACAGAAAGTATTCTTAAAGTCAATATCGAGTAGTGAATCAATTAATAATCCAAAATCCATACCATTCTTTTTCCTTAAAATGCAATACTTTCAATATTTCATGCTTCTAAAATTTTTTTTTATTTGTTTCATAATATTTATTATATTTTATATTTATTGTTAGGAAAAAGTGGCACAAATCGATTGAAAAATTTTTACGAATAATGGTAAATCTCACTCACATTTTAAGAAACTGATGATTTACATTAATAACTCGATATGTATTATATATATATCCCTTAAAGATATAATTCTTATAGAATTATGCTTATAATATATATGATAATTCTTTATATTTTTAATTAATACATATTCCCAAAGCATTATTCCCAATGCAAAAAAAGAAAAAATTTACTGATCTTTTGTGGTTGAAGATGCTAAAAAGAAACAAAAAAGAACTTTCCACCTTAAGGAAGGTGATTAAGCTCCTTACTGCCAAATAATCTCTTCATTTCCACTGGATTTTCACATTATTGCCGAACTTGAGCGAGTGCTATTTTAGCGAGTTTAGGATTATTGTACTCAGCAATTTTTTTCGTTCATAATAAGTTTAAATGTAAAGGTTTTAAATTTTCAGATTTATTTTTAGCCAAAATTGATATAAATGCATTTGTCATTCAGAATAGACATGTATACATAGCATGCAAAAAAGCTAATAATATCATGGTTCAAATATAATAAACTGAAATTTATAAGTTATACTGCATGCTACTGAATAAAATTAACTCAATTTATTATTCATAATGCAATGATAAACTTGAGTGTCGCTGCAATCCCGAGAAAAATTGTATAAAATGCACGATATGCCAAGAATAAAAAAAAATTCTACATCTTGGGTATTTACCCAAGAAATTTTATGATATTGAAGAAATAATATACCAATATTTTGTGCGAGATTCTTATATGAATTTAATTTTAATCTCTCTTAAAAATTTTTTAATTCGATGAAATACCACCTACCATTGTAATTTCTTTATTTAAAAGAAATCATTAAGGAAAAAGAATTTAATTAATCTGAGGAAGTTTATACCAAGAATATCAAACAGGAAATGCAAATAGAAAAGATTTTTTTAAATCTTCTACATTAAAGAAGTTTTCTCGGTTTTGGAACGAGCCCATTACTATTATTATTACTATACACAGAGTAAATGCGATTTAAAAGACTATATTAAAAAATATCTTGTTTTCATTATGTTTAATTATATAACAGTGGTTCCTAATTAAAATTCCTGCTCACATTTGAATATTCAAATTTGTTCATAATGCCAATATTTAACTATATTGCATAAATATAAAATTTTGTCATTAATCAAGTAAATTCTGAATTTCAAAAAAATTTTTCGAAAACTTACTTTTATTAGTAAGAAAAATGACTTTGAAATGGGCTCATCTTAAAACCTAAAAAAATAGTTGTCTTTTGTCTTGTTACGTTGATATACATCAAAAGTTGCAAATGAATTAATTATAAATTAAAGAAATAAAAGTTTGGCGTTAAAAATTTTTGGATATATTACGGTCATTGATTCCTTTACAAAGTTTCCTTAATTCTTTTCTTTTTAATCATTATCCAGCAAAGATTCAAAAACTTTTTATGAAAAAAGCCAGATTTTAGTCAAAATTTACATTTACCAAAACTGACACATAAATAGTTTTCTTCGATTAAGTATTTTAATGGATATGGTGAACTAAGTTGTTACACTTTGGGCTCTGTGCTAATAATAAAAATTAAAAAATTGTTAAACTTTAAAAGGTTTCGAAGCCAAGGGCGATGTTTGGGCTGCCGGAAAAAAAAAATAAAATAAAATCCTTCGCTCAGAACGAATAAAGAAAACAAACTAGAAAAATTAAAGGAGTTTTCCAAAATATTGCCTCTTAATCCGTTTCAAGTAAGCTGCTTTCGTGGTCACTCACTTAAACCGACACATTTTATTACCCTTAAAACATTCCTGCGGTCGGAGTTTCTTCACAGTGGCAAAAATGCAATGATGTCTTGGGATGATTTTTATTCCGTTAATGCTTGCTTCGCACAGAAGGAAATTCAATGTTGAAAACTCAACAAGAAAACATTTGTTTAATGGAAGATATTGAAATTTTTCTTTTACATTCTTGCGGGATGAATAATATTTAACTGGAATGGAGTAATATTCGTGAATCAAATAGGGCAAGAATTAACTGAAGAGACTGAGTTTTCAATAAAAAAAATTACCAATCTGATGTTTCGGATTGGTGAATGCGGACATGAAACATGTCACCAGGAATGTCAATATCTAGAAACATCTTCTGTGGAAGATCTTATTTCCTTTTCCCAAGAGTTTCCTTCGATTTAAACATGTCCAAGATAAATACAAATTCTTTTCTTTAGTTCCTCCTTTCTCGCAAATCTCTTCAAATATTTGTAACATTTTCAATTCAGGAACTTCAAATATGAAATTCCGGAAAGTTATAAATTCAACCACTGTAAAATGGTCAACTTTTCAACCAAGAAAAAATAACGCTTTTTAGGTAGAAAGTAAATGTCTGTAACCTCGTTTCGTCCCCTTTGCCAGAGAAATCTTTATTATTGATATAAAAATATCGAAATAAGAAAAGGTAATAAAGTAATCGTGCCTTTGGTGTCTTAACCTTATGAACCGCAGTGAGTGTTCTTTAAAAATTAATTTAACGTTTCGTTTAATGGCAAACAACAAGATCATTTTTTAAAATCGGTCACCATCACAATCCGGTCTTGAAAAGCTTCGTTATTTTTACAATAAAATTTCATGGAATCAATATTTAGCTTAATTATTAGCAAATTAGTAGGGAAAACTAAAAAAATAATTATGAGTTTTCGATAAATTTAACTCATTCCGTTCAATCCGCTTGAATATGGTAACGCTTTTACGTGGTAAAAATTTCATTTTCGATTTGGCAAATGCTTAAGTTAGATCCTTATATTCTACCATATATGTTTTTATTGAATGTAGAGTTCCAGAAGGAAATTAAAAGAGAAAAGATCGTTGAGATGTAAGTCACTAAAAAAAAAAGTCTCAATTATTCCTAGAGAAAATTTGGATATTTGCAAATAATAATTTTCAGCTAGGTGATATATAAGGTTCAAATATTAAGGAGAGCAAATACTTTAATGAAACTGCAAGAGCAATTGTTTGTACTTACATCGGCATGAAAAATAGGAAAACGGCAATTTCCTACAATATAAATATGCCTTTTAACTTATTACGACAAAACCTGAAAATCATTGCACACTTTCGCAACATAAAATTAATCAGATATAATTCAAAATTTCAGTTAAATTCATTTCATAAATCTCTTCTGTACTTAAACTATTGAAGTAAAGATTAAAGAATAGATACTGAATAATAGAAGTAATATTAATAAATATATTAATATTAAGTATATTAATTACTATAATTAATATACTTTTTATTATTAATTAATATTATTATAAAGTATATTAATATATATAAATAATAGAAGTAATTCAAAATTTTTTTATTAATAGATTTTGGAGGTAAAATCGTTGATTTTTTTTGTTCTCACAACACCACGAATCATACATCAACTTCCTTCAAATTCTATCTTGGAAGTAAAATTAGGAGAAATTATGCAAAGAAGCATCTTTGGGATTATCATCCAATATAATAAGCGACAAGCATGAAATATTTTATTATGAGTTAACTCATTTAAGTCCTTTTATTCGCCGAGCTGCAAAATAGACGATAAACAGTAAAGTGATTTCAGTTTTACATCCCATCTAAAAAATTTAAAATGAACAAGGAAAATTTTAGATCTGAATGCATTATAAGCAGATATCTTTATAAGTCATAACTTAAAATATTAACGTATTCTTACCCTTACATTTATATTTGATGTAATGATATTTTACTTATAATTGATTTTTAACAAATTTGGAAAAATTGCTAAGAAATATAATAAATCACTATTGTACAGAAACAAGCAATCTCTTCTCTAAATTTAAAATTGCACAGTAAATATTTATGCCATATTAAAGGATTTTTTCTTCGATTATAAAGTTAATTTTTTACATTAAAGGTCTTTCCATGACTATTTCACCAGTATACACTTTAAAATTTTCTCGATTTTTGCAAAGCTTTTTAATGGCTTTACCTTTTGTTTTCACTTTTCAAGGAATTAAATTAAATGAATGAAATCTTTTTCATGTTTCTCTACAAATGTCAACTTTCAAAGCTTGGTCCTTTTTAATAAATTTGTCATACATTTTATTTTTGTCGAAATATATAATTAAAATATTAGATTGCAATCTTATTAAAACATAAAATTAAAATATAAAAATGAGAATGCTTCGTTATTCTGACTGTTTTAAGCTTGCTAATGAATATTTAAACAGGATGAATATTATACTATAAAATTCATTAGCTTGACGTAAATTTTCTAATAAAGCCCGGAGCTATGTAATTTTCATATAAAATTGATAATAGATTACGAATAACACTTTTAAATTTCAAATTTCAATAAAAAAAAAGATATGATATACGATAATAAGTCGCGGGAAATTTCTTTAATAATTAATTTTTGATATTTCATCGTTGCATAAACTTGAAAATGACACTTGTTAACAGAGCTAAAATTATTCGCGCTCGCAGTTGCTCAGACCTTTTAAAACATTTTAAATTAAGTTCATATTTCGGATATCATATAATTTTCGTTGCCTGCTCTAATTAAATATTTACGGCAAAATATTAAATATTTCTCACCTTAAGAAATTCTAATAAGCTCATGCTGGAAGCATGAATAAAGCAGAAAGAAATTCACAACTTGGCGCGCTATGTAAATTAGACTGGGAAGAATCTTACATGGAAAATATTTATTGTAATAAGATGATAAACACTTAATGGGATTCTAAGAATACCAAAGGAAATTTGCGGAATGTTTACCAAATTCACCTACTGGACTGCTATTCTTACTCTTGTATCTTTCACACAATTGAATCTGTAATTTCTGATACGTTGGCGAGAAAGAAAAAGTTTACGAGAATAATAATGTTCTAGATCATGTAATACGTTAAAATCTTAAGGGAATGTTTAAGGGGATAATTGTGCGGGCAACAAGATTTGAAGCACATTCTAATGTTGTAGAATAATACTAATATTTCACTATTCCGCACTACAAATAAAAAAAAAATAAGTAAAAATCACTTAATGCCACATTCTCGTATTGCGAAAATTCCAACACTTGAGTGACAAATTAATTATTTTTTTATATCAAAGCCTTAAATTTTCCAACGATTAACTAAATCACGAATTTTTGATTTTACATATCTGAACGTTAAATTTAAAACTGGCATCAACATGTAAATAATGAAAGTAAGTGACAATAGTCAAAAAAAGGGATGCAAATAAATTTTCTGGAATGAAACAGTTTAAACTGAGGTTATTCCCCAATCCCGTTAAATCCAAAACAGGGACAACAAATTTCTCGCACAAAATTTCATTCCAGAAGATTATTTTCCCTGGGTTTTAAGCTCTCCGGACTAAGTGAGGCACCACGTTGGAGCTTTATTTCTTCGACCGGAGTCCAATATTTAAAATCCATGGCACCATATTAATTAAATTGATTCGTCCGAGTGGTAGCTTTCATTTTTACGTAATTTATCAGGGAGCAATGAAGAGGCACTTCTCATTCAAGTGATCCAAATGATCATTGAATTCGGTGCGTAATTACAGATTTCTGCGCTTAACACACATTCACCCCTGCCCTCGAAAAAAAAAACAGCAAAGCATCCCTTCGCCAATAATGATACATTGAAGTTAAAGCGGAAAATTAAAACCATAATTGCGAAAGTCAAAAATGAACGAATTTGAATAAAAAAAAAAGCTGCAAAAGCGAAAAAATGAATGTAACAATAAAGAGGTTTAAAGAACTCAGTCGTTCGCTTTGTATTGATCAAATAATGTCTTTATTGACATGTGACGTATTCAGCACCGGTAGTACCTGTATCTCAGGATTGAAAATAGATATTAAATAAATTCCTTCACTAATGGAAATATCATGTGAAAAGGAAATATCGGATATGCCACATATTGTCATTAATAAACGATTATCGAATCCGATTATCTTTGGCGCACAATATGCTTGTATTAAAGTAATTGCAGTTCCACTTATAAAAAATTAGCTTATTTTGTATTTTGAGTTTCAGTTTTTTTAATGAGGTTAAAATTAGTAATGAAATGTAACTCGAAAAGCGGGAAAAAATTTCTTTGCACAATCGATTCTCTTTCCCATTTTGTCAACTGACTTTATTCATGGAAGGATAAACGATAAAAATATCTGATCCAGCATAATGTGAACATAACATTTGGCTTTGGTGCAAATTTCAAAATTTAGAAAGGATCTTAAATCTCCGACAGAGCCGCTTAAAGTTTTTGCTGATGACGAAGATAAATTCAGGATTGGTAGAAATGCTGTTATTGTCCGCAATAAAAGATGGAATTACAATCTTCTCAAGCAAAAATCGCAAGATTGTGAAAAATTTCGAAAAGTAAAGAAAAGAACGCGCAAGAGGTTGAGAACGAGTGAACTGCACATCCGATGATAACAGTTTTTATGGTTAAGAAAATTTTCGCGACTAATGTTAACACAGCTGAATCAGCGAAACTTTATTTTTGCATGCAGTCAAAGGGAATTTTTCAAGCGGTAATCCTTAAAAATTATAAACATTAAATAATGAGCTTTTGCTTTTAATGGTTCTTTATATTCTTTGTTTGGTGCTTTTTAAACCGCAATAAAAAAAAACTAACTGAATATATTAAAAATTATTATATATCTTTTGGTAAATGCCATTTGCATCTCTCATACCTGCATGAAGGGAAAATGGAAAAATCTATCAAGAATAAGAAGCAATTGATTTAAACCAATGAATATTTCTTCGTAACATATGATACTTTTTTAAACTAACTGCGCAATGCAAAGAAAAAATATTTGTATTCTATAAATTCAAATTATTTTATATTAAATTTAAGTAAAATTCTGCTATCATTATACCAAATTTAAAATATAAGATATAATCGTGTATGTCTTTCATTTTTACTTTTCATATGCAATACGCTATAATAAAATGTTTTATTTTTGTTTAAATATGAATAAAGGCTTCCTAAATATGTTGAATTTTTACATCTTTTTCAATAAAATTCTTTAATTAATTTAAATAATAAACAAATAATTTCATTAACGGAAATGTCTGTACTGTCTATATCTATATATTAAAATCTCCACTTAAATTTTTATAAATATTTTATGAATGAAAACTTAAAAGCACGTATGATTTTCATCTTACGTGATGGTTGCATAAAAAAATTTTTATCTGAGTATCTCTCACAAAAAAATGAATTATATTTACATAATATTCATTATAAAACGGAGAAAAGCTCCAATAGGTGCCTTAACAATAATGTGAATGTGAATTAACCGCAGGTGAGTAACAAACTAAACATAAATTTTTATTATTTGAAGATAATTGAAGTTGAAGAGGATACTTGAATTTTGAGATATTCTAATAACAATCTTTTGATGAAAATCATATGTTTTTTTTTAAATTTTCCTTTATAAGGTATTTAATGGTGACAATTTTCATATTTCAAGGATGAATTTTTCCCACTTTTGAAATCATTCTCAATTCTAATCTTGTTAGGAAAGTAATTGTAACTTAATTCATACATATTATAGTTATGAATAGGCTCGTTTATTTATCAAAGTTAAGGTTAATGAAATATGAATAATCTTCATTAAATAAAGTGCTGTTGCGAAAGCTGTTATTTAGAATTAGATTATTAGCTTAGACATTTCCGTTGCGTACGTATTAACTTTCGTAACTTTCGTATTAATAGCTTACAACGCTTTCACTATTTTAAACATTATTTCGATAATAAGATAATTATAGAAAAAATTTATTATGTTAGCAGAAAAAACATATGAATCGCATAATTGTAAAAGATGTTACATTAGGTCCTTGAATGAATGAAATGAATTTGAACGATGAATGAAATGTACAGAATTTTTTATTAAGATGAATATAATTTTCGTGCAATAATTTATTGTATTCAGGCTTAATTCATAACTAAAGTACTAATCTCTATATTCCTGCTTACTATTTTTATTCATTTATATCACAGATTTGGCCATAACAGTATATTATCCTCAGAATCTAAACATGAGATAAGACTTTGAAATAGAATTTCTCCCCTCCGATTAATTAACTTTATAATTTCATAATTTACATTAAAAAAAATCAATATCTGAAAATTGTATGGATAAATTGATATAGTGATACAAAAATAAAATGTCTGAAAATTATGTGGTCTGTTCCATATATAATAATAAATTTTTATCATTGATATTTATTTAATGGATTTTTAATCTTGAAAAACCCCTTTTCATAATAAGGTTCATTATTAGTCCCCCGAAGAGTGTAATATTATTTCCTATTTACTTTATTAAGTGGCTCGTTTTCAGTTAATTATATTAGGAAACTGCCGTAAATGTTCCAGCATTGCTAAATTAACTCAACAGGAATTGGATACAGTTTTGAATATTTATTAAATTTATTTCATTTAATTTAGGATTCAAAAGTCATGGGAAATAAGCCTTGACGAAGAGATTCCCATTGGGAAAAGGCATCATAGTAAATTAGAAAATATTGTCTATCTTTAGATCTGAAGATGTACCGAAGTTTCATCCTATATCAAAAACATTACTAATATTAAGTGTGAACATGACGTGTAAATTTTCCGGCATTTCAAACTAAAAATTCTCAGTCTCAAAACTTTCTTTCAAAAAAAAAAATAATTCTAAGCTTTCTCATAGTCCAAAATAGTACATTCGTATCATTTTTGGATTCAATAGTTGTTGAAACAATTTAATGTTTCCGACACTGTGAACAAAATTTTTCCATTTCATGTATATTATAGGCCGAAAACATTTCTGAATTGCAAATTATTTTAACAATAATAGATATTTCATTAATCATATAATATACAGATAAATTCAAATGGAAAAATATTAATATAATCTTTTTTATTGAGACAAATTGATACCATAAATACGAAACATAAGTATATTTCTAAATTCTCAGAAAATATAATTTTTATTCTTAAATCTATTAAAATATTTAAAAATTAAAAAATAAATATATTAATGTAATATTTGATTGATGTCAAAATTAGTTGCTAGTTGATTAGTTATCAACTTTACTAGTAGTTATTTTTTATCAACATTAGTTGATAATTAAAAAAAGAACGTCTTTTTAAATATGTAAATGTATAAATTGAAGGATGAATAAATTGTTAGCAAAGGTAACACCTAATTCTTATATATTTCTTATATATTCTTATATATATTATTTATATTCTTATATATATTATATTCTTATATATATATTCTTATATATATTATTATATATACTCTTATATATTTCTATATATATTCTTATATATTTCGTTTAGTTTTATACTATTATATAGTTCCCCTTTATTATATAATACTGACTCAATCACTGAATATTTTTATTAACGTTCCTTTTTAAAATAAGTCAAAATTATTTTTTTCAATTCTAAAATTGTCTAACAGTACTAATTAATAAGCGTAAAATCCCTCGATTTATGTAGTTATTAAAATAATCATGAAAAATGGATTTTGTGAATATGTTCCTTTAATAATTTTGAAGATATTATGTTTAATTACAAACAGTGTTCCTGATAACAATATCCTCTTTAATCTGGTCCTTTGCCTAAAACTAAAATTAAGAATTTCATTTAAATACTTAGTGGTAAGGTAATATCATTGATGAATTTTGAAATTTATCATTAAATATGTGAGAATTTCAGATTTTATTTACAATATATTTTAATTGTCAGTCTCAAAACTCACAACTCTTTATACTGATTTTTGTCGTCCAAGTGCTGACCCTATCTTATTTTTACACCTATTCAATTCATTTATCCTTTGTCTCATGCGTTTCGAACAACTAATTTTTGCAACTAAATAAATTTGCTGTGAACCAACGCATGTCAGTCATTAAACCAAAGTTTGTAATTTGACGTCGCCAAGACTTTGACATTCAAACATCTAACATTATTATGTCAGTGATTAAATTCTAAGCAGAAACTAATGCTTCCTACATTTTCGGATAGAATGAATCACATTCATTTTTCGCTATGTAAAGATGTCCCTTCCTTCCCCGCCGGAGTTTAGTTTTAAATAACCCAATAAAAACGGTAAAAATTAGGTATAAACTTACACCACAGGATCCGCTTATTTGTAAAGGTGAGAAGGCATGAAGAAATTTTTTCGATTGTCTCCAAACATGCTGTAGAACGAACGCGAAATTACCCACGGGCTTACAAATCTCTTTTTCAAGCGAATTCCATATTCGATAATTATGCAGCGAATATTTACATCTAACTTGATTTCGAAAAAAAGTTGGTCGATTAAAATGATCCATGATTGATCAGTCTCCGCGTTATCTGGTTCATTTCGCATAAGGCAAGTTCCGCTGCGGAAAGCTTCAGTTTCATGACGTGGAAACGTAAAACCTGAGCCCGAAAATCCCAGGACGAGAGATATGGTTTCAAAAAGATATCTCAATTGCAAATTTCGATATTAGATTAAATTATATATTCAAGATTATTAAATTCACTGAATTTTAGGTTACTCTAAATAAAACCCTTGATTATATTACCTTAATAATTTAATCCAATAAAGTGAAGGTAAACATCTCGATCTCAATATGAATATGAATAATTAAAGCTTTGATTTTACTTCCAGACAATTAAGGACCGGAAGATGAGGAATTAGATAAAATTTAGTGTTAGAGACCCAAATGCCTTTGAGTAACCAAAGTTTTAGTTGATAACAAATTTCTTGAGGGAACATAAAACATTATCCTGGAAGAGAAGGGAAATTTTTAATTTTCGGAATTTATTCAATTGTAATTTACTAATGTAATTTAATTTTGGGAAATGTAATCCGATATTCAGTTTCAATGTATTGACTTCAGATATTTCTTAGTAACAAAATTTCCCTCTAAAGGTATTACCAGACCAGAGTCCAACGACCATTGTGTGACTGAAGTGAAAAGAACTGGCAGGTCTTAATCGTTGGCATCAGCAGTAACCTTGTTTATGTAGTTTATTTCATTCGGTTTTAAAACCTCAAATAGCTCCTTTTCCTTAACTATAATGTAAGTCATTGCAGCATATCTATGTTCCCCATTGTTTTCGTTTTGCTTCTTTTCGATCTAATTCAATATCACTTTCTCACTATTATTATTATTATGTAAGAACATTAAGTTTTGGATATGATTCTGCCTTGGCCCAACTTATTCTTAATTATTTGGCCTTATTTGTTTAAAAATTATCTTTCTTTTTTTTATTACCAGTCATTACGACATTTTGGAAACTAGTAAACAAGGAAAAGTTCCCGGGATTATTTATTCTGTTTTTGCATAGAAAAAAAGTTTGCCTGTGAACACTATAAAGTGTCCCGACAAGCTGTCGAGAAAATTTCAAAAGGGAAGCAAAAAATATTGTGACAACTATTTATGACGGGACAAAATACAGGATGAGACTGTTTAAGTTGAGTGGCCAAAATTTATAGTTCTTTAATGGCTCAATTCTCAAGTTACATTTCACCATTTTCTAAAGATGCGCACTATCGCATTGTTTGAATGCCGCCAACTCGTTTCGCAAAATTAAATCATGCACGAGCAAGATTTATTCTTCAAACACTCGACTCGAAATATAAATTTCAAATCTAGAACGAGAGCAAAAAATGTGAAATTTGAGGCAGGCTAATATAAAATTTTCTGTATCTCTGTTAACGATCCGGTAAAAAAAAAAAAAAAAAAACTTTAAATTTCCATACCTGATATTTCCTTTTTTCAAGGGAGGAAATTAACAAAGTTCCGGTATTATTAAGACTTAACTGAAAGTTGTTAAGTAAGTTGTTCATTGTCACATTACTTGAAGTTTAAAGAAAAGTTTGAGAGCATTTATAAAAACAGGAAAGCGGCAGCAACGGATGAAACGGGACGACTTCATTACGGCACAGATTCTAAAACATTTTTCTCTTTACTATCGGTAATCCAGAAAAATGTTACAAGGTTCTTGAAATTCTGGATAGAATTCTTTGACGCTTCTCTCAGCCTTCTAATTATTTTTAGTAATTTACTTTGTGTTTCATTTAAAATAAAACAAAAATAACGCACGAAAATACGTGAAAGATTAAATGATGCTTTAGGAATAAGGCTTTTAATATCTTGGAATTATTACTCCTCAGCAATCTGGCATTATTCAAAACTCACATTATCATTGTCTTACCTCATTTTTATAGTTTTTATTTCTCGCAAACAATTGCTGATGTTGGTCCAGAGCATCTTCAAGATTTAATCTTCTTTCAGACTTATTCTTCCAGTATTCAATTTTTCACTTGGCCAATTAATTCCTGCTCTTTCTTCAGTCAATTACCAATCGCGTTACGAATTTGATAAGAGGTAAAATATTGGCCAAGTAATTAAATCCGCTGGAGAACATCTCGATATTCAAAGTGAATTTCGATGTCCATACAAATTTCAGCATTCAGTACATGCTTTTCCAAATAAAACTTTAATTCCTTAAAGCATTAAATAATGACATATCCAAATTTCACGTTGACTGTCACTGCAATTTTAAATCCATAGTCTAAAGTTACCGGTTCGATAACTCCTGCCGCGTTCTCCAAGAAGAGATGAAATTTTCAGTTTTTTTTTCCGACAGAGAAAAAAAATGGGAACAAACAATGAGTAGCGGTTTTTAGAAACCTTTGAATTTTCATACTTTTCGAAACGGAAAAATTTCCTTTGTGGAACACTTAAAATTTCAAAAACTGATTTCAACGAATTGAAAGTTTTCCTTCAATATGAGTATAAAGATTTTAGATCATTATTCTTCTCTTGAAAATTCTTTTCTCGTATTCTATTCCGATTTTGAAAAGAAAGAAGTTGGACAATAATAATGAGCATTTATTACTTTTTCTCTTGAGGCATTTAAATTTGTAACGGAAAGATTCTGCTGTCAAGAAACTGATAGCGATCTGGTCAACATTAAATCTGTCTATACTAATAAAATTTAATAAAAACATCTCTAAAATTGGAAAAAGGACTAGCAAATTAAACCCAACAGAAAAAATTTATTTTGTAATTGACGAATAATGTCACTTATATAAAGAAGAAGAGTTAAAAATGTAAAAAAAAAAAAAAAAATAGCGCCAGTGATCTTTTTCAGCAAGTTAAACGTGCACTGGATTCATGTCCATGTGAACTAACAATTCTAAATTCATTCTTTCGACGACTCAAATCTAAAAATTGAATTTTTTAAATACATGTTTTTAGTTTGATATCGCTAGTACTGGATTACTACTGCTGTGTTTTATTTTAAAAACTGTGCAGTAAAATCTCTTTTAAAGGAAAATATATTCATCTTCAAATGTCCAACAGCTTACCTCTAAAACGCTCTTGATTCTTTTGCGGTCCTCAGTCTAACATGCCATATTTACGATTTATTCACGCAAACGAAATAGAACATTCCCAGTTACACAATTTGGAATCCAAACTCCTGTCATAAACACTCATTTTACATTTTATGCGGGACATAAAACAAATTTGTCGGAATATAAGAAGTGATAGCGGTTAAAATATTTATCCGAAACGTCAAATGAAACTTGTAAAATTTCACTAAGCTGGGAAAGGAGAAAAAAAAATGGAAACTTCTCCGTTCAGCTCAATAAGCTCGATCAGCATTCTAATTCATGATACGATGCTGCCAAATGTCGAAAGATTTTCTTTCTTTTTCATTCATGCGACAATTCTCAAAATTTTCCTTTTTATTTCGAAGAAAAAATGAGAAAAGGAGGAAAAAGTAAGAGTTTATTAAAAGGAAGATTCTCAAAGGAGAAGTGATGGACGAAGAGAGATAGCACCGAATAATCCTAAGGGAAAAGTGATATTGATTGAACTAGGGCTCAAGGGTGCTGTTGACCCGCACCAATTTCTAAATATCTTGGAAAAGTCATCTATATGACGGAGAAATTGACATCATCCTTTTGCCATTAGTATTTTGGATGAGAGCTGCCTTCGTCCGAAATATTTTTTTGTGGAAATCAAAATGGACACCGATACCCCCGGTGTCCTTATAAGCACTGGCTCGAAATTAGACGGAAAAAAATGATTTACACAAAAGCATTAACCAACTGTCTGTTAGTACCGAACAAGGAAGGCATTAGAAAATAAGTAAAGTAAATTTTTCGATACCATCGGCATGGTAATGTCAGATTTTTGTACTGTCATGCCATTGTCGATAATGCTTAAATTTTTGCAAAATTTTCAACGATAAAATTCTTCCGGCATCTGAATAATGGGCTTTAAATAGTGATTGGAGCTAAGAAAACTAAAAATATGCTCTTTTCTGAGGTAAAAATTAAACAAACTTTCCTCTCCTGAAATTCTTATGAGCTACGGCAGGGAGGCCTGGAAGGTTTTTTAGACTGAGGAAAGTGAGCTCGAGAACAAAATAATATTGGCAAAACTAAGTCAAAGTTCCCTCAAGTTTTCATTTATTTCTACGTACTTCTCGAAGAGTTTTTTCCCTTAATTTCAACCTTTGTTGATTATTCCTTCATTGTGCCTGACTTAGTCTAAGGATATAATGCCATAATAATGAAAATTATTTTTCATCAGAGGAAATTAATTTAATTTCCTAAGTGCTGCATAATTGCTGTGTCGAAAGCTTTACACCGGAGAACTGGAGAGAATCGGGAGAACTTAAAAGTTTTTCAACACTGGAAACGAAATACGACGTTAGATATGAGGAAAGATCAATCATCCGCTTATGGCGGAAATCATTTCCTCGAGCCCAAACACGCAGAAAAATTTCCAAAACGTTTGAAGAATGCGAGTCAAAACGTAAAAGATGTGCAACTCAAAGAAAGTTTTCTATTCCTGTGGGATAGCGAAGGGTGCAGAGCGCAGGCGTCTGTCAGGAGAGCGTTTGAAGAAACTGATGGATACGTGAGATGATTGAAAAATTGAATTCAAATGAAATAAGTATTTTTCAATGTAACTTGTTCATAAAATATTCACCTTAAAGTAAAAAATAAATAGTCTCGCTCCTAGGTCAGAAACCCCACTTATCTCGCAATCCCCGACAAAACCACGGCATCCAGCAGCTTTTTCTCCATTTCTATCTCTCCAATCGGCAGATATCTCTGGAAATCAATCAAGCTGAAAACACTTATATAATCTTAAGTTTCTCTCCACTCAGCCTCGTTAACCTATACGTGCTCGAAAACTCATCAATTATTAGATTAGGCTTATGGAAATAAACCATTTCTCTCCATTTTCCGCTAGTCGGTGCGCCGTGTTGTAAGCCCCTCTTACGTCGATGTTAAACCGGCAGTCAATACCAGAACCGTGTAAAAGACGGTTTTCATATATTCAATTAATAACTGAAAAAGATCTTCAAAAGCCTCTTACTAAAGGCCCTTTGAAAACATAGCTTCAATAATGCCGCAGTTCTCTCCACGTGAAATTCTGCGGTTTTCTACTCCTAAGCTCGGAGCTTTCATTGATGCCTGAATCGCATCCCCTGCCATTAATTAGCCTTTGGTGCCTGTTTCGCTTCTTAAGAGCCTCATTTCTTATTCAATAAAGATCTAGTGCGGCAGAAAAAATTTCAAAAAGGCCAAATCGCGCTGTTGAAGGATAAGAGAAAACGAAAGAGCTGAAACACTGCATAACCCTTTATCTTGCACGAGATCCGTTCCAAAGAAAATATCATTTTAACGTGGATAAACAAATCCCTTTTGGTTTGCGTTCCAACGTCGAGTCTGTTTTTTCCTCAATTTTTTTGGGAGACTTATAACTTCTGCGATAATCTACAGACTCCATTTAATAAATAGTAATCGAATCGCGATCTAAAACTCTGTTCAAATGGGTTTTAGGTTGATGATACGAAAGGACTAATAAAACAAAGGAAAACTCAATTTTATAAACAATGAACTTCATTTTTTCCATTAACTAGTTGAAAATCAATGAAAGGGAAAAATATCTTTAAACCGTATACGAAAATACGGGTTGAAATATCATATATCCGAATTTTTATCTTCAATTTATTAATTACATCATTCATATTTTCCGAAATTTTAGTGGTACTTTAATTAAAGTTATTCACACACATTGTTGTTGCATGTTTTGTATCGCTATCTAATGCAAAAAAAAAGCAAAATTTGGACGCGAATACATTATGCATAGTTTTCAGTTACTTTTTTTTTTTTTATTCGCATAAATATCTGAAACTTTTGTCTCTTTATAATCCTATTATAATACAAAGATAAAGAACATACATTATGAGAAATCGATAAATATAATTTCCTATGCTTCCGCGTACAGTGGCGAATGTATGTAACCGTTGCTCATTTACCGCCAACCTGCCTTCAGAAATTTGTGACCGGAAAAAAAATAGGTGTATATTTTACGTAGCATTGTACATTATCGAATAAGTGTCTGCTGGAAAAAAAAAATCTCAACGAGTAAAAACTTTTTTCATTCTCCGGATAACATTTTATTTCGTGTTGTTTTAATGCCCTCCGCCTCTCGTATTCCTTTCATTTCCGTCATCTTTTCGGATGAAAGGACAGTCTCATGAAAGGCTAATGAAGATTTTCATTTCATCATGGCTAAAGGAAAAAGTAAATTTACGATAGCAATTTTTTCTTTTCCGAAAAAAAAAAAAAGAAAAAAGAAAACTGTTTCGTTTATAAATTGCTCGGAAGCATGGAATATTTGCGCACAAAGTGGAAATATTATTTTGGAACCTACTCGACCGATGCGTTCAATCCGGAAAATTATAATAACAATCTAATAAGAAGAAATAAAGGGATAAGTAAAACCCCTTTTATTGGTATATTTCATGTGATAAAACAAAAAGAATCGGATCCGAAACCAAATGGCATTAAATTTTAAAAAAGGTAGTCACAATAAATAGAAAAGTAGATTTCTTAGCAGTGAAAACTTTTATTTGTGACACAAGATTTTTTTTCAGACATTATATTTTAATATGATTACATTCTTTGCATTGCAATCTGTCACAGAACAAATCTTTGGTCCGTGAATATTTTATCTCTTTTTAGCAAGAGGCGGAGGAAAAGTAGAGCAGAGAATTTATTTTTATTTTTCAGAAAAAAAAAAAAAATTGTCTCTAACTTCCATTGTAGTTTTCCGAGTTAAGAATATATTGATGAATCGTTCGTTATTTCATGTGCACAGCGTAAATAAATAAAACAAGATTTCTGCTATGTAGATAAGTGATACAAAGCTGCCGCGATGATAAATAAGAATTGGATTGCGTTTTGACGGATTTGGGGTTTCATCGAAAAGTAAGGTTGGGAAGCGAAGGAAAAAAAATAAAATAAAATAAAATAAAATAAAATAAAATTTTCCTCGTTTTCAGCACTTATGCGAATTAAAAATAAATTTTCCGCTGTTATAAAGACAGTTACGACCGAAGTTTTCGCGTAAAACCGAAAAGAAAAGTAAAAATGAATCCCATTTACGAGAACCGCTTCCGTTTTTCCGTTTGTGACCGCTTTCCCGTTAAAAAAAATTTTCAAGGTGTTTAAAATAATGAAAAACTCGCTTTCCGCGCACCAGAAAAGCCTGAGGAAAGGTGAAAAGCGGAGGCCCGCGATAACGAACTCCGCAGATTACCATTTGTCTCGGCTGAATGTCTAATCAATAAACGACAGGCGATTTCGAGCCTTTCTTACGAAGGATTTTTGACACCTCCAAAAGGTCCGGAACCTTTCGCCGAGATTTTGTCGATTTTCATTAAGATTTATGACGGAACCGGAATTTCGGAGCGAAAAAAGGCAAAGGGAAAGGGAGGAAATTCGTTCGACGTCAGAGGGAAAAAAGAAATGAGGCTCATTCATCGACAAATATCAGAGCGGGAGAGCAACGTGACGGGTTCTTATAAGCGCAAAATCTCGCCCAAAAAATTAATTTGGCCCGATTTTGAATTAATCTCGTAAAAACCGTTTGCGTTACGAAAATAAAGAGTTCGACTCAAGCAACCGCGCAGGTAGCTCCGCATTCGTTGATTTATCATTTATGGCGTTTAACAAAATGTGCATCTTATTTAATCTGGGAATTAATCCATTCAACGCAATTCACAGGTCGATTCAATAAATGTACATTTTGCGGAAAGAATAAAATATTTTGAATTCCACTAAATGACTAAAACGCTCTTCTTTCATCGCGCGTAATTCTTCAAGTTTAAGCAATTAGCTGGCTATATTATTACATCTAAGGAGCTGCATCAATTATATGAAAAGATTTTTTAGGTTGAAACTTAAAAACGAAAAATTAATTTTTAATTTCATTTAGATGGAGTGTAAAGAGAAGCTTATTTCAAGTCACCTTGTTAGAGGAACTCTCAAATGAACATTTTCATTCATTCAAACTTGCGCCTTTCAAATGTTACACTTTAAGAAAAGGCCATAAATAAATAATTTAACTTCCTCTGCAATCTTTCGAATTTATTTTAGCGCACGATCTTGCAATACATGTCGAGATAGAGTTTCATATTCCTTTTTTTTTTTTTTTTTTTATTTTTAAAAATTGATCCGTTGATTCCATCGATCCGTCGCAAACTTCCTCAATTTAGTTTTCTTAAACAGAAACTGAGAAAATCGCAGCTTTGGCGGGCACGTTCCAAGTGGCAGAATCACGGAGGCAATATCGATAAGAGGAGAACGCCGCTGATGCAAAAATCTTGCGACTTTCAAAAAATTGTCCAGAATTCAGCAAATGAATTTTTCCACAGGAAACTGCTAACGGTTAATTAAAAGTTTTTGCTTGAAAAAAAAAAAAAAAAAAACCGAAGGTTCCTCAGCAGTGAATAACATCAGTCATTTATGGCATCCGGAAAAACCCCCTAGCAATCACTGACGCAAAAATCGGTGGCTTTCAAACGCCCCCTTATTATCGAGCCTTCGGATTTTTAAGCCGTGAGATTTTTCCTTTTTGGACTTGTTAATTTAATAAATTGAAGTAAAGTTTGAATCTAATCAATCAATCAATCAATCAGCCACGATTTATGTAAGTCTGATCGAAAAGTCATGCAACTTCTTTCCCCATTACGGTTGATTGATCCCAGAAATAAAAAAAAAAAAGAAAAATTTATTTTTTTTCTCTTTTGAAGAGAATTAATGTCTTTTATGTGCACAAGAGCTGGAATGGTTTAAAATATTTTGAGGTCTTAATGCGGCATTTAATCAATTACACATCTACTGCGCAGAAAAATTTAGTCTTGGCAAGCAAAACTCAAGCGTTTATTCCTTTTTAACCACAGAGTCGCTTGCAGTCGATAAATTGCTTGCATTCAAATGGCAAGCTCCATACCACTTTTATTTGAATAAATTAACGAGAAAACTATAAAAGAGATCTTTGATTCAGATAGACCCCAAGTGGCATGAATCCGGGGGCTGAGTTTTACGCGAAGTTTTAATGTTTCTAAGGATAAAGCCTCGCTAATATCTCCGAAGCCGCAAATCGAACTAGGTATTCGTGCATGTGAGATTGGCTTCGGCCCCCTGGCACAGGGTCGCTACGGGAGAATGTACAGTGCGTCTGGAAATATGGGGACACTCTAAGAACATTGGTTTTGATTCATGGCATACAAAATGGACTTGCTTTCAGCTTCGAGACCCGGAACTAAATTCGAAACGGGAGATTCTTATTCCAGAAAAAAGAATAAAATAAATAAAATCATTAGATCTGAAGTGCGAAAAAATTGAACCGATGCGTTTCAAACAATAAAATTGAGATCTTTAGAAAGCTAAAGGCGTTTTTGTATTTGCAAACACGCGGAATGCGTGAATTTGACGCCCAAAAGTGGACAGTTTAAAATTACTTAAAAAGATGCGAATTAAAAAATTTATTTCGCAGCTACGGCGATATTATTTTAATAGGAAAAAGGATGTTGTTCATATTACCCAAGATCACTGGAATCTCATAGGGAAATTTTAAATTTTCTGTGCTTCAAATATATTTTCCACATTTTAATTTTTTTGTTTTTGTTGTTGTTGTTACACGCATCTAAAACGTATAACATCCTTCGTAGCTTAAAAAAATTTTTTATATCAGATCTTGTTTGTCCTGTGAGACTCATTTCTCTGCTAAGGGTTGAGTAATGACCGATTTACTGTATACAATTAAAATGTAGTCGCAACGAAACTTTTTTCTTTATTACATACCCTAAATTGGTTTCTGGATGTATGGCCCTAAATGCAATAAATTAAATTTCTCTCACCTAGATAAACCAAGGCTTTATTTAGACGGAAAAATCAAAGTCTCCCAATCACACGGAACACAATGTTTTTCTATTAGGAATTCTATCTTAGGATAGGAATCGTCTTCCTATCATTATCTAACAATAATTTTACTTGTGTTTATCCAGATAATTCGTGGTTTTTATAGGGATTTTAATCAAAAGTTTAGACACTTATTCAAATTTTCCTTAGTGTTGCATATTTTGCCAAAAAAAATTTTATATCGCGAGCTCAAATTTAAAAAAAGAAACGTTCGAAAAATTTTACGCCACACGAAAATAACGCAATTCGCATCATAACATTTTCTCGAATTTTCGCGTAAAAAAGAAAAACAGTTTTGCAAAAGATAAATTAAAAAAAATATACCTTTTTATTTAGAAATAATACATCCCATGCAACATCCTTTCTGCCTGCTATATCTGACACACAACAATCATTTTTCCCTTAATTGGTACGGAATTTAACAAATTATAAGGATGCAGAGCCGCCATCAGTTTCGAACATTCGAAATAAATATCCTTTTACATAGTTGTGGTGCCTACAGGGGAAGTTCTATCAATATCTATTATGGGGAATTTTCTCGTGACCTCTCAGTAAAAGGCTTTCAGATAATCCTTTATTCTCATATTTTCTCTTTACAAAGAAAGCTTGCCGTTTCACCAGGAAGAAACAAGGCTTTATTCTAATGCATAATTTACCACAGAAAAATGTGAAAACTTCTTTGATTCGAAGTAAAACATATTCTAATGCCATCGTGGTTCCAAAATTAAGCATCAATCTTAGGAGGATCTAAATCCATTAATCCAACTAACAAATTCCCGCTGCTACTTAAACTGTTCAATAATCCCTTTCATTAGAAACCTCTCCACGATGTATGACTTCGTCATTTGGAATATAATTTTTCGATAAAATCTTACCATAAGAAGTTAATAATATAAACAATTTGGGAAAAGATTTACGGAAAAGTGCGGCCAATCCCTTTCAACCTAGATGCGAAACAGATCAAAATCGTACGAATGCGAAATTTTCAATTTTCAAATTTTCGGAAATAAAAATTTTTCATTCCATTGACTATTTACATATTATGAATTCACATTTTTTAAAAATAAAAATGAAATCTACTACAGTCTTTCGTACCACACTTTAAAAGACAAATTGCCGGTAACAGACCGCGGATATTTAAATGGGATGTACAATTTTTGGACACCTCTCTAATAAGTTTCCTCCATAAAACGGAACATCATCAAAATCGGACAAGTAACAGCTTCGTAAATCAAATAATGTCCCAATAAGAGAATTCCCGATCGAAATAAAAACTTAAACTTCAATGCATAAGCTCCGCAGTGGCCGAATGCGATTTCGGATGAATAAGAACAGAAAATAATCAATCGAAAGAAGTTCGGACATGAGCCGCGGTAAGTGGAAAAAGCCCGCACGATTTGCCGGGCGAAGCACCGTCCAAAAAGCGCGAAGCTGCCATCGCGCAAGTCCTGCCAAAGCACTTCCACAATGCGAAGAATTTATTTTATATTCTCGTCACGAATCGGAGGAAAGAATATTTGAATACACAGAATGATACCCTTCGGATGATGATTTACCAACGGATAAGAAAACGACCCAAACCATTTTAAATCCCTGCGGCTTTCCGGCTTTTTAATTCAGTTAATTTTGTATTCCGCAACCAGGTGACCGTAAAAAGGTACTAAATTAGCTTAAATCCGAATTGATGAGGGTTGAGCTTCCAGGGTAAAATGGAATAGATGCTTGTATTTTCCATTCGAATAACCTGAATCGGGGTGTTCGAGGCGGTCGTCATTCGATAACGTTGTCGGTTTCCATGTAGTGACGAATCGGAAAGCTGTGAAAAGTTTGCAACCCGAGAGAAAGACTTTTCCAGAAAGAACATATCGTAAGCGGAACCTTTCTTCAATCGAATGAATACTAACTTATGGACCGAATACGAAAACTCATGTTTCTCCAGACAGGAATTTCATTCGCGTCACGGCGCTATTTCGAAAACGTGACAAAATTTTTATTTTGACGACAAAATTAGAATGAGTAGAACGAAAAAATAATTTCCTTTTCGTACAGCAGTTGCAAAAAAATAAAATCTATTTCAAAAATCTTCGAATTTTTATTTCAAATAAGAGAAATGAATGGATGAGATTTAGCAAGGCGCGACATGAATGACATAAATATGAAAAATGTATATACTTTTACATTATAAAACGTAAACTACATTAATATCTAATTCTCCCTTTTAATTCCTTTATAATATCCTGTAATAACGTGCCATTATTATTAAAATGAAATGAAGATTTATTGTGTTTCTATTGAAAATCACATATTTATTCCATTGTTTAGCAGTGCACCATAATATAAGGGAAGACTGGAACCGGCTTTGTTTAACCTGTGTTATTAATTCTATCTTCTGCAAAATGTCTTAATTATAGCTACCTCAACCGTAAATTATATGTTACATTAGATGTTTAATACATAATAATATGTATCACTCAAAACATTATGCACAAAAATAATTGAAGCATTATTTGTAAATTGTAGTTGCAAGTAAATTTGCCTTACCTCTGTTTTGATTTCTATGAATGCGTTTAAAAACGTAAAAAACCAAAACATCGATTTTAAGAAAATTCAGGTAAGTGGTGCGGGAAATCTTTTGATACAGTAGCTGAAATACTATTAAGGGATCGGATAATTCGGTGAAGATTGCGTTTATTCATTTTGCTCTCTAAATAATTTGCTCAATGAATACGTTCACCAGTAAAATTTGCCTATCGCATACAATTCATTTCCGGCAATTTAGACGTCTTTCAGATAATTAAATATTGATTAATTGCAAAGTGTCAATTCATCTTAATGATTTGCAAAACATGATCGTTTTCTCATGATCGGAAATACACAATAACTTTTCCCACGTACGTGTACGTTAAATTTTTGGATTTGATTAAAATCAATTATTATGAAAGAAGCTCCCGGATAATATTTCGATCATCATATTTGAGGTTATTCGATCTTCCTTTGGTGAAAGCAAGGATTATTCAGGGCAATGTGCCGTTTGAAATATTTGAAAGGAGAAAGGAACCTGACGGATTTTTAATGAAATTTCTTATTATCGTTGCTTTTTTCCCACAAATATCAATTTAATTTTCAAAAATTTTACCCTTTTGCACTGAATTAAATTTTGAAAGAAATATTACAGCAGCTCACTGGGAAAAAATTAACGTTAGAAAAAAATATTTTACAGAACCAAACATAATAAGAAAATAATAATCATAAACTAAATTCAGTTAATTTTGAGCGTATGATTCAATTTCTTAATGCTAATAAGACTCATGTTAGAATAAACGCAGAAACTGGATACCACATTACCGCAAATTCATAAAATATCTTAATTAACAATTTTCAAATAAAATTTATTTGATAAATTAAACCTGTTCTTCCTTTATATTTCACTCTGCTAGAGTCTCAAAATATCGTAAAAATCGTATTGCGGATAATTCTTTTATTTAAAAGTTTTAAAATTTTAATTTGCTATTTGAAATTAACCTCAGGTTTGTATTTTTTATAACTTGTAAATAATTTTAAAATACAATAAAAGTATTCAAATACTCACAAAACTGTGTTTCTTTCGCCCTTAAAAATATCGACCTAACTGCAGATTATCGAGATAAAACTAAATAAAAATCAATTGGAATTAAAAAATTCTGCAATGACAATTTCACAGGCTTCAAACTATTCATGTCCAAAATGTGGTTGGGATCGGAGTAATATATCAAATAACTGACCCAAATAAAGTGGAATATTCGTCGAATGAAATTGTCAATCTTTCTTTAACAATGCAAATTGATATACATGTGATCCACAGTTCATGCTGAAGAGTGTATTAGCAGTTATTGCAGTTTAATTTTTATTTTGAACATTGACTAAATTAACATCATAAAGGATGTGATTAAAATATACGTTAAATCCCCATTTTACTCGTTGCAGCTTGATCAAAATGTGGAAAAGAAAATCGTTTTCATTCCCTTAGGGCTGTCCTTTGAGCAATCATAAAAAAATTGGTATGAAAGTTAATAACTCTAAACTTAAGATAAGAAAACGAATTAGTTGAAATAAGAAAATGTCATTTCAATTCATAGTTACAAGTAAAAAGAAAAAGGTACTTTTTCTCCCTCGAAAATTAGATAGAGACGTGATAGCATCACTCTGAGATTCAAGTTGACTTTTTCATTACTGAGGTTTTCCATTAACTTCATAATTTGCCTCTGTTTTTTATTTGGAGCATCGTGTTTTTGTGCCACCAGACAGAACTCTCCGTTCTCTCTAATCCGAGCGTTATGTTAAAGGTGGATTGAAGTCAAAGTCAAACTCAAATAGTTTTTCAATTATAATCCGAGAGCAAAATGATTTAATAGCAAATCAATAAAAGAAATTATTTTTGTGCATGGAAATTTCGCTTAATTAAACGTCACTTAAAACTCTCTTCTGCAATGTACATGTATATAACTCCACTGAAGAAATTACTAATAGTTTTTTTAGAGCGCGATAAGCAACTTCAAGCAATAAGCTTAAGGAATTTCTTTTTCTGTACACATAATCCCTTACACATATAACTTTTTACATGAAAATGCCATTTCTATCTTAAATCCTCCATATACAGCACAACAACACTTGCAGAAAATGTAAAAATTGATCTCTTATATATATTTAACTGGGGCATACCTTTTTTGGGAACTGTTGAAAAACTTATTGTTTCTTTTATGTTATGACAAATAAATACCATATAAAATTTACCTGACAACTCCACCAATCCTTACGGACGTCCGAGCACCGTTTGAAGTTTACGGCTTAGTCAAATTATGTTATGAAAACCAGTTAAAAAACTCATCTCGTTTTGTCAGGAAAGAAATAAGCCTGGAAGCATGCAAAAAATATAAAACAACTGCTTTACGTGGGTAGGTATATAATATGGATATACCTTTATATTTATCTTTGAATGAAAATCGGTGGTTTTACATTAAAAGGATACAGAATTTCTTTTTTATTTTTAATAAAGTTGTGCTGATATGACTGGATCGAGTTCCAATTTCTAAAATGTTTTTAATATTGAGAGAACTTTGCCGCGTTAAATTTTCGGATTTAAATTCGATATCGGAGCGAACTCCAGAATAAAAAGGCCGAAATAAATTCCTTGGGAGTTCTTTAAAAGATGCAAATGATTGGAATGTTTGAAACGAGGCATTTGTATATTTTAATTTTGGAAAATCCGACGAATCTCAAACGACTGGAAGAAAGTGGAAGAAAAAATATCCCCCTTTTCAGGAATTCAGATAAAAAATTCATTTATGTAAAAAAAGAAAATGAAAGAAAAGAAAAAACGGATAAAGATTGCAAAATACAGAGGTTTATTAGTTCACCATAGAACGAGAATGTTATTCTTTATGTACAACGAATAAGATGCGCATAAGTTAAATGTATATTATCAAAGTCTCTACTGTCGAAATTTTCGGAACAGATAATCTGTCTGAAGGATAGACATGCAAGGAAATGATGAAATTCATGGTTCTCGAGAGGGGATCATATGGAGATCGCCGAAAAATATATTGAAAAAGATGGAAATAACCAAAGCACTAGTTAAAGGGGGATCCGTGTGATAGTATAAATCTAATTGAACCATTTGAATGTGTTCAACGAAAGGGCAAGAGATAAAGACATAGAAAGCATATGCTCAATTTCTATCTTTATTTTAATTCGTAGATGCGGAATAGTAAATTCAGCATTTAGCACATACTGCGAATGAAATGAATTTATGCCATACACTTCGCCTTAATGTTAATTCGATCGTCCTCAATTATTGTAATAAAAATTTAAGTTGAATTATCCTGAATCTTATGACATTAAATGGAAGTTAAATTTTAATATATCACTTATAAGCATCAATTATTTATCAAGCCAGTTCAAGGCTAACCACAAATTCGATAACAAAAATATGCTAGCCATGAACGGTATTAAATTATAATGAAATGAATATTGCTTTTTGACTTTGTTAGAAGTTATTATAAAATTTATTGGATTTATAATATTTTATACTTCATTTTAAATAGACGTCTCGAGCATATAACAACAATTAAGGAAAAATATTAATAAGGAAACAGTATCATTTAAATCAGTTCTATTTACATATCTGAAAATTAATGTATATCAGTACAAATTTTTCGTTTTAAAACGTATGACGAAAATCATGGTTTATTATCATCTGCATTTAAAAGAGTCTCTCATATTTTAAGAAAAAGAAAAATTATATGCTATGTAATATAATTAAACAATGCTCTTGCTATGCAAAGTTTGTGTCTTCCCGGTTCAAGCAGCAATCCTTAAAGGGATAAATTAGTAAAATCTTTGTCTTCAAAGGTCAATACCAAAGGTTTATTTTTACATTCAAATTGCTTTACAATTTTTTTTACACATTTTCTTTTTCATTTTAAATTCATTTATGTAATTTTATTTAATAATTTATTTACAAATTTCTACTTTACATCTAACGGACTGAAACCGAAAATCAACCGATAATGTGAATAATCCGATAAAAATTACCTTTAATAATTTTTTAATTCGACGATATTCCTCCAAATAGGATTTAATGTTATTTCGTTGCTTTTTTAATCTTAATAATTGTTATATTGATATTATTGTTGTTAATCAACATCAATAAGTGCCAAAGTTAAGGGCAGTTTAACGAGGCGTGCTATATGAAGAGATTTGCATACTGAAATTCAATTAACCGTCAGTAAGCCAATGTCAAAGACATTAAGATGGATTATTATTCACGGGTCGTACCTGTGTAATTAGGATACAAGCGTTCAATCAATGTTGGTGTCACATGGTGGAGGGTGAAAAATAAGGAGACGTTATCAGGTCAATTTTTTCAAGGTAAAGCGAAGGAAATTCAAATATGCAAAAGTTGCTACAAACGGATATTCGACGCTCCATGAATGGTTATTAATCTTGTCGGTATAAAATATGCATTATACATCAGATCAGTCCAACAACAAAGAGTTTTAATTAGTGAGACAAGCTGAAATCAAGAGTTCGGCATTCTGAAATCCGAAACCGAAGTAACCATAACTGGGTGAAACGTTTAGAAATATTTTGGTCAGGTCAGCAAAGAAATATCATTGGCCCATATTCTTTTTAAATAATAAATATGGAATTGATTATTATTAAAAATGACAAAATTTATCAAAAAACCATTCATAATTCTGTAAAAATACAATAATAAAATGAAAAAGAATGGAGTGAAAATCATTTATCAAAAGCACGATAACACTAAATTAGGATAATACGTTTTCGAACGTCATAAAATAAGGAGCAGATCCATAATCTTGAGAAAGACTCTTGTCCTGGTCTTATACAACAATATAATATTAATGCGCCAGTCTATAGGAATATAAATAAGGAATAAAAACCTGAAAATATTCCTCACTCTGCTCTCTTCCCGTAGGAACCACGATTAAAAATAATGATAATTGCCATGCTAACGATAATAGTTCCGTAGGAAATCCTAACAATGATAAAAATAATGGTAACTAAATGAGGCAATGACACCAAAAGCTATTTGTTTAAACGATTATTTCATTTTTAAACAATGAAAACTGTGCAATAAATAATAATGGCATTTTCATAGTGAAAAACATTTCCATCAAAGATATACCTTAAGAGGAATTTGCATTAAAATCTTTCATTATTATTCCAGTTTATCAAGTAGATTAATCAAGACGTCTTCAATTAAAAAATTCATAAAAATTTTCCTGTATTCAAAATAAAATAAAATACTTCTGCAGCAATTGACAATATTATATAAATATATTTTATACATAAAAAAAGAACTACATAATTTTACAAAAAGAAAGACTTTGGAAAATAATAATGGGAGTTCCTAAAATTTACACTAAATATCAATAGCATTCGTTTCCAAATAGATTGACGCATTCCTCATATAAATGGGAAGCTAATTATTTATTTTTTCTGCATGTTACTATGACGGTTTAGGGAATCACTTTCATTTCAGATGGTAGCAGATACTTTCTTTAACTTTTAAATATAAATATTATAGTAAAAGTAAGTTTTTAAAACTGGAAAAGAGTAAGAATTAATTAAAAGATAAAATTACCGTTTTTAATCTCAATGAGAAAAATAATCTATTTTTAGAATATAATTTGTAATATTTAAATGAATTCCTATTATATAATAGCTTATCCTCGGGAAAAAGAAATTTTAAATATGACATACAATATAAAATTTAGTGATCTTACTTTTATTTATATTCATCTTTATTTTTTAGTGTTTAAAAATACAAATTATTTTTACTTGCCGCATTCTTAAAATTAATCTTTTGATCTTCAGGTGAAGTTTTCCTACCTAATAAAAAGTAATTAATTTGATTCGTTACAAAAATTTCATTTTTATTGCGTTGAATATAAAATAAAAAAATAAACATTTAAACTAGAAAGGTTTAAACTTACAATATCACTTTCAAACGATATGAACTATTGGAAAAAGTTTTTATTACCGAATAAGAATCCTTTGAAAGGAGATAGGAGACCAAAATATTTATCCCATCTCGTTAACATTCACTCTAGAAAATTCATTGCCATTTGTTCGTAACAACAATTAGTCCACTGAATGAAAATTTCTTTCGCATTGCAAGCAGACAAAAAGTCCAATGATGCAATGATTTTACCACTCATATTCTCAAATAAATTTAATTGGCATCCGCAGCAACAAAATAATTTAAATCCCGGTCGTAAAACATAAATTTAAAATATGAAACCGTGCACGACTCTCTTATGATGTGCAACTTGTTGGAAGGCTAAATTAAGCAAAAAAAGCAAAACAATTGAGATTGCAACTTTTACGGTTTTACGGCTGCAAAACCATCATACGCAAGAAAAAGAAGAAGAAATATAGAAAAAGCCGTAAAAGTGTCACTTTCACTGTTTGAGTGCAAAATCCATGGGTCCAGTTGAAAAGATTCCTTAAACAGGAAAAGAGATGAGAATGTCACCTACAGGACTACCCCTATTGGATCTGAAACTTCAAACAGAAATTAGAATAGCTCAGCAGGATAAATTATAGCCTTCCTTTGTAGGGAAAATGAACATTTTAGGATGATGGCCGTGGCTCCAAAAATAAACGAGGCCTCATTAATTCATCTGCGCGGGGCTCCGCATTGACAGCAGGAATTCTTCCGATTTGCATTTATTTTTGGAACCTCTCACTGCGAATCCTCATCCTTCCTTGCAAAACAAAAAGGATGATTTTTATTTACGTTGAATGCAGAAAACATGAATGCGGACTAACTTTCGGCTTACGTGATCGAACCTTTCCCTGAAACTTCCAAGATTGATTGAGTAAAAGACCGACAGAAAAATGCCCTTTCAGGTTACATTACATTTTTAAACTATTCCCGACGATTTTGCATACTAGAAGTTAGCATATCGATTTTAATTAAAAAAAAAAAAACTTAAAAAACATTTTTCATTTTTCTTTCGGCGACTTTTGTGGCTGACGTTCTGAGGGTCACAAGAATTTTGAGTTCATTACAGTTTTAACGTATGTAATATGATTTTAGGTCGACGCTGTTTTATTACACAAATTAATGGACATCCTGCGTACCAAAATCCATATTTTGCCTTTCCTGGCGAAAAGAAAAAAGTGATCATCTGCGTAAATGATTTAGGATTACGATTTGTACTCCTGATACATTAACATTCAAAAAAAAAAAAAATTTTGAGTGAAGAAGGTAAATTAATATAATGAAAATTTTTTTCAATAGCTTAATTTACATAATTTTTTTTCCATCAAGTTGATTACTGAAAAGAAAATAAATTATTGGAAATGTGAAATTCGGGATAGACATCGCGTTCCCACATTTAGAGTGCGAGTGCTGCGAAGTTAGAAAATATTTGAATAAAAAAATAAATCTACGACTTAGATGACTCAAATGGAAAGAGAAACTTGCTCGAATGTAAGGCCGGAAAATGGTAGCACAGGAACATTCTCGACATATAATTTTCCTAAAAATTCACAGCGTACTCTGTAACGCGATTACAGGAAAATTCTTTCAGTTTGAATTTCGTGCGAGGTTTTTAGTCTTCCTTAAATAATACAACAATTACAGCGTTAAATGCAATACTTTCGGTAACATCCACCGACGTTTTACAACTTCATGTTATCGTCATGGAAAATCCGCAATGAAGTCACGTTTAAAAAAATGGAAATGAAAAACTGTTCACCACAGTCGGCTTTTCACAATTTGCGATTGTGTGCAGGTAAACCCAACGGTTACACAAGTTCAGTAGTAATGAAATGTTCACAAGTTCAATAATCTACAATGAAAGTAAATATTTTTTTAAATGTAAAAAATTATTTTATATAAATAAAAAAGTTGAATTTGCATTATTAATAAACAGCTCTTTTCGAAGAATAGTAAGAAATTTGTGTATTAAAGCGAACAGCACTTATAAAAAAATTTTACTCTGTGTAATTTTTAATAACCAGTTAATTAATTTTAGATTTATTCTTTATCTATTTGAACTCCATCATCATCAGGACGGAAAATTTTTTAGTGTTGTAACCTCACATGAACTTAAATTTTCATGCTAAAAATTGAATATATATATATATATAATATTTCTCTGATTTTATTCAATTTTTTTTCAAATTCAATTTTTAGTTGATAAACCTTAAATTTCAACATTCACTCAGTTTGGGAATCCATCAGTCGTGCTAGAAATTCCACAGAATTTTCATTTTTTTCGACATCAGTCTTTTTAACATTCAGTTATACGGACTTTTCATATGTTATATCTTACATTTCCGTTGTTTTTTCAGATTTTTTTTGCATGATATTTGGTTTGTTTGGTGGTCAATGCAAAAAGCATCTAAAAAATTTATTTTCCAAGTGTTCTCACAGCTTGTCTTTTCTACATAAAACTGCTGCAACAGCTTTTTCAAATACTCCACTCTGTAAAAGCAGGCCGATTCGAGGCAAAATCTATCAACTAAGCAAAATTTGCTTCAGGCATTCGGAAAGGAATAATATTTGTATATCATTCGGATGGAAGAGAAAATAACTGAAGCAGACTGCAACGAATTTCATCGGCACCAACTTACTTATGTAATATCGATTTAATAAAACTAATGGTGCCTTATATCTATCAAATTGATTTCTTCTTAAATGTTATTCATATTCTGATCATTATCATCAGTATTTGTTTCTGATTCATTCAATGTTTTTACGGGTGATTTTACTCACTTTTGTTATGATGTTAATTAATTTTATAATAAAATGTTACATGAATATCTTACAAAAATTTTTAAAAATAAACGATGATATCAGAAGCATTAAAACATCAATAACGTTCTACCTAAGCTCCATTGTTAGTTTCCTAAGCCAAATATCACATTTTTCCTAGCTTCTTCTTCCAAAAGTGATTTTTCGATTCCACTTGTATTTCGAAAGATATCTCGCATTATTTTCCACGCAAGGCGAAAGAATCAATTTTTCGGAGTTTTAGAAATCTGTAAAATCTATTAGATTGCTTGACTTCATGCTCTTTCAATGTATCAAAACATTTTCGTTTTAATATAAGATTAATCTTAATTCACATCAGAATAAATTATTTTTTTACTCTTCATATCATACTTTAATTACAAAGCGAGTCAAAAAACAAAAAAAAATTAAAGTTTACGTGTTGAGATTTTCAATTTTAATTTGAATTTTCAGACATAATTTGTAAGTGTCCTATTTTATTCACGTTTCTCATAATTTTGTTTTTGTTTTCAGTATAGTAAAATTTATACAAAGATGCCCTATCTAAATTTTAAGTTTGCCTGTTTTAGTTACTGCGCAACTATGTCATAAAAAGGACTGAGTTACATCAATTAGGAACATTTATGAATTGTACACATAATAATAATAAGCAATATATTTAAATATGTTGCACCGTCTTCGTTACATCTAAGTTCAAAATGTAAAGGATCTGAATCCCAGAAATTGCTTTTCCAACGATCACATACAATACTTTTTCATTTAAGCCACTATATTTATTAATATTATTTTGTTGCCATTCATATTCTTATGGGATTCATTTAACAGCATTGATGTTGAACTCTCGAAAATCATCCAAATTCCCATTCGTATCTTTTATACCTGAAAGATCAAAATTTGCTTAATGCAACTTTTTAATCATTTTTTAACTTCACCCCGATTTCTTTCGCGTTCATTCAGTCTTAATCATCACCATAAATTGTCTGAGATGAATTATCAACGCTGTATTACTATGACATTTTTATTCAGTGACATTGACAAATCACTCCGAATGTCACAAAATATTTCTGAAGTCTTTACATAATAAATTCCAATTTAACCTCTTCTTTAACGTACTGAAAATTATAATTGTAACTGAAAATTGTAAAAATTTTCTTTCTTCCCGTCTTACCTCATAAAATGAGATTTTATTTATATCGAAAATCAATTAATACATTTTTATTACGGTAAAACATAAGCTTCACGAATCAAGGAGATGAACAACTCAGTGTTCGATATGTAAAATTTACAGTTTTCGGTTTTTTTCATACATTCAAAATTAGGAAAAGTCTGAGATTTGAAACTGGAAATAAATTATAAGGTGCCGGATTTAAATAGAGCTTAAAGTGACGAATTGAGAGAAGCTTTACTCACGATATTGGATGCAAATTGGCGGTGAAAATTATCAAGGGAAAGGTTTATTGAGTATAATTCAATTTTTGAGGGTCGAACTAAACACTGAAAATAAAACTCTCGCTAACTAAATGTAAAACTTTAAAATTTTTCTTTAGTTCGTCTATCCACACAAAAGTAATTTGTACGTAAAGGGACAACCCATAAAATTATTAAGTTAATGGGTTGTTTTTAAGGAAAAATACCAAAATAAATTCGGATAGCTACCATTAAAGTTAAAATTTCGATGCTTGTTGATCACTTAAACTTTTAAATTTGTCGTATCATTTTTTGAACAATTTCAAATTTCAAAAGTAGATTATTTGATAAAATTAATAAAATTTCTATTTAATGAATAGATTTGACTTACGGAACAGCATTTATTGTGGATGTGCAATTTAATGATATTTGATACTGTAAAGTTACTTCAATAAATTATGAAAAATAAATGTAAGAGATATTAATATATTTCACGTCAAATGGTTTTTGCACTTCAAAATTTAACGCCAATAACGACGTGCAGAACCTGCCAACTGTCTATCGAAAAAAATACGGCAACTCTGTAACGAGATATGCCGATAAAGCATATGATGAAATTATAAAAAAAAAAAATGGTAATTTTCAGAAACTGTAAGGAATAAGACATTTTCAAACGTGTGACATGGTAAAAACAAATACAAATTACGTTTGGCGAACTGAAGCGCACAGAAAAAAATGCCCAGATGATTTGTATCCCCACAGGATTCTGGACAAATCAAATTGCTGAGCCATAGCGAAACATTTGAGTTAACGTACAAATCCAGTTAGTGATAATCAGATTTTGAGCAAGAGCTGACAGGCAGCAAATGAGATCGGAAAATGACAGAAATTCGAAGCAAATTATCGAGCAACACTCAAGAGAAAATATAAGGTGCAGGCCCATCAGAAGAATGACACGGAGGAATTTTCGTGTAAGGAGCACAGAGAATGGCGAAGGAATCAAATGCGGAACGACGAATTTCCTCGCACAATACGTCGGCTATGGATGTCTTGCTGATGGCCGATTCGTAAATTACCATGCGACGTAGTGCGCGACGAAGCTGCAACCTTCTTGTCCCGTATATGATCTTCAAAGGGAGTCTCTAGGGGAAGAAAGCAGAAGAGATCCCAGGAACGCGTCAATTTGAAGACTGGTCGCCCTTCAAGTGGCGATCCCAAATCTTCAGGCTTGTGCATTATCGCGTACCCCCTAAAATCGCACCCGCAAGCCTCGTAGGTTATTCCTTTTATTTATTTTATGTGTATTGGCCTCACTTTTGCCATTTGGAGATAATGCGTTTGACTCCTTGCACGAAATGAGGATTCCAGCAGCCAAGAGCACTCCTTACTGCGAACCACCCAACCCCAACCGTTATACTTCTGCATATCTCATTCCATTCACGTTCCATGACCTCTCGCGTATTCTTCGAAGCGTAAAAACGAGCGAATAATTTTTAAATCTAATTCTGCCACCTCTCAACCTTCTTCCTGCCCCCGAAAAAGGTGAGGGCCGAAGAGTCCAGATATAAAATATTAAAATGCTGAAGTTAGGAAAAGGTGACATATAGATGACCTCTTAAGGGAATTTATTGCCTCGCTTCCTTTATAAAAAACTACTTTACGTCCCGTTATAAATGAGGCAGGTTCAACAAGCAACAGGACATGAAGCAGAGGAACCGAAAAAAGGGTCATCTAATGACTACTCAAGGTGTTGACCATAAATCTGCGTTATTAATTACTTTTTCGGATTTAAGAGGAAATTCAAAATACTTGCGAACGCTGAACTTGATGCTGCGTCGCGATTATTAACGTCATTTTCTATTATGTTTAATGCTCTTTCCTGATAAAAGATTAGGATGTCACGAAGGATATGGGTTCATCGCGCATTATCCAGGACTAGCTTCATATATCTCACAAAGTTATCAACATTTAATAAATTGAACTTGTCTGTTGTTCATAATCCCCGTGAAACAAAGCCTCCAAAAATCCTCGACAGGGAAACGCTATAATACCTGAAACTGAAAAAAGTTTATTGCCTGGCGTTGCAGTTGATTAGGGCAAGGTTTACGTGATGAAAGAAGGAAAAACCTGTTGGCCAATTACAATGTGCCCGAAACTGGGCTTTTCAAGTGACACGGTTGCCTTGCATTGGTCTGTGCATGCCACAGATTATACAAATCAATCTCCATAATTTAAAAAATGATTTGGAAAAAAATATTTCTCACATTTGCAAAAATATCTGTGCTTATGTTTAATGTCGATAAGTCCTGCGTGCGTTGGCTTCAGAAACATAGTGCATAAATAGTCAACTTATCAAATATATATGCTTCATTAACATTGGATCCTTAATTCATGCCTAACACTCCAAATTACATCACTTTTGGGTTGGTTTGAAATATATATGATCGCATTCAAGTTATCATAAATGCAGGAATCATTTCAAATCCTCGGGAATATTAAACCATTGTTCTGATGCGAATCAAATGGGAATATTTAGAATAATCAGAATATTAAAGTTGGAATATTCAGTAGGGGCTGCGATCATTAAATTGCATAAAATTGCCATTCCTTGCAAATAATTGGTTCAATTTCATACTTTCCTGTACGTGAACGTTGATTATTCTTGTTAAAACATAATACAGTACTTCGTAATAGATGTAATTGATAAGGTTATTAAAACTGATTTTTTAGCGGCGGAATTTAGGTAAAGTGCATCGTTTTTCTTGAAAGTGTTATTCAATTATGAATCCTTGTCACTTGCAAACTTTTCATGCGGATTTTCAAATTGCCTGCCTCTAAATCTTTGCAATTTTTTATAAAAATTTTAAGTTTTTTATTCCAACAAATGATTAAGTCTGCAGTGTTTGTAACTAAAGCTCTTATTACATTTTAATTCACCGAGCATCGATAATACTAAAAGAAAGAAATGGGTTTTTTGATTTCAAATCGATTCACGGTTTCATCCCTTCTCCTCCCATTTCTGTACATCAGAAATCCCCATAAATGCCCTTTTCCCACTCGTCGAATGCGTGGACTAAAATAAATGAGCCTTTTACATAACTTTTTCATCCGGAATTAAAAACAACATAAATTCGGAGTCACAATAGGAAAATTATATTATTTGTAGCATTCGATTTGGTTTTCTTATATGTCAAAGGATTTCTGCGCTAATTTCCTTCCAGCAATAATTTCCCGTCATTTTCTCTTCTTCCGGTAATGTCCTCGACAGCCTGTTTTCTCCTCTTTTCATTTAACTCCAAGAGATTTTCTTGTTCCATCTCCTGAATCCTCTTCCTCATAAATATTTTGGTTGTTTTGACAAAATTTTCTGTAGTATAATTCAGAAAATACTTTTTTCAAATATAAAAATATGTTATTGAAAAAAACAATATTCTTTTGCGATTTACCATAATACAATAAAAATTTTTCATAAAAGCAATGGCAAAATAAATAATGAAATTTAGCCAATGTAAATGTAAATCTTTTAATAATTATTCAGTCCTAAAAGCAGAAAATCTAAGGTTAAAATCATTCACTTAAATTATTTCCATCCCAACTGTCCAAAAGTTACTTAAAGCCCAACTGTCATAAAAGTTACTTAAAGAATGGCATTATTTTTTCAATATAAAAATCCCTTGATAATATATACATAATAAAAAATTTTAAATTATATAATTTTAATAAGAAATTGTTGATATAATTAGTATGTATCCTTATAAAATAGGAAAAAATCATCATCGCGATTAGCCTAGATGTAGAAAACGCCTTCAACTTGATACCTTAGAAGTACATAGCGCACTGAAGCAATGGAGACTGCCGAGGTATGAGATGCTGAATGTGGGAAGATCGAAGCATGTTTTATGAAAATTGCCGAAGGAAAAGACACTGTCCAGTGGAATGTGTTGTCTCTAAAGTCAGTCCGGTCCGATTCTGTGGAACGTTGCTTACGATGTAGAAGTGGAAGAATATGCTTACGATGGGAGTTGTCCTGGAGAAGCACTCTCAAGATGGCCCTTGCAAAGACAGAAGGTAAGCATTCGGCATATAGCGGGAGCTCTTAAGGAAGTCGAAGTAAAGGGCTGCAAAGTGACACTTAGTTTAACCACGATCTATTTAGGAGTGGCCTTAGACATCACGTGGTTCTTACGCCCTCTTGTTGAGAGGAAGCGAACAAGAAAGATTCACTTCCCATGAAACTTTACCAGTGTCAAAGGAAACTGACACCACACATAGCGAGACTCTCGCACAACTAACGCTATAGCGGCGATGCTGCCTGAGAATACGTTGCTATGGCACGTGGAGCTCCACGCGAAAACGACGGCTATATCGCAAGAGGTAAAAGACCAGCACAAGCATGGAAGCAGAACTGCGAGGAGAAAGACGACAGAAAGCGATTTTAAAGGAGGAAAAAGAAAGCTCGTCTGGCTGTGCCGCAAACATAAAATACAAGCGGTGCCAGACAGAATGGAGCAATCGGAAACACGGAGACAGCTGACCGGTCATGGCTCATTTCACAAGGATAGGAAAGCCAGCATCTGAGAGCATTTGTCCGACACGTAAGGAAACGGCTCACTATACCTTAGGCTCACCGTACCTTAGCAGAGTGTTCGAAGAGATGAATAAAACGAGAAAAATGTTTCCAGAGAGGACGGTACCACACTCGGAAAAGGATGTAATGTCCCTGCTGTTGCGCGATATGCTGAGGTCCTCGAGAGTGTGGAGAAAAGATCAGAGCATGTAACGACCGTGATGTCCACAAAAGCAAAAATGGAAGCGCTCCTACCCCCCGTCAGTGGTAATTTTCAAAATATCACGATGCAGCATCGCTCCAGTGTATGCGTTGCCTGTGCGAATGAGAACCAGTTGGGGTACCAGCCCTGAAAATGGCGTGGATGTGACAGGCAAGGGAGGTTTTAGTGGATGGGCCTTCGAGGAAAGCTCACACTCCCTGTCGGTACGGGAAAAGCCGGCGGGGTGCATAAAGCATTTCCCTCCTGCCGGAAAAAAACATTATTACGTAACCTAATGTTAACTCTAACCTAATGCTTGCATCTTAAATTGGCTGCGATTCACTATTTACATGCACTCTCCTCAGATTCCGCATGTATTTTCCACCTGTAAGAAATCCCGAAAGCAAATACATTCTATCCTGATCGATTCCATCTGATGGATAGCAATCAATTGAAGATTGAGGATTTGCTTTTTGTGCGGTAACAACGAATTTTTAAAACCCCAGCAATTCATCATTTTTCTGAAAGGAAATGATATCCATGAACATATTGAAAATATTTGTAATGAAACTCTTCTGATTTATTTAATCACCATCAATAAATTTTTTTCGATTTTATGTAGAATTCATATAGATGAGGATTGGGAAAAGCCAAATTAAGTTCCGAAGGGGAAAGACTATATGAAAACACAAACATTTAAATTTTCGTATTGATTCATAAATATATATATAAAATAGAACTAAAATGTGCTTCTAGACAATTCAAATGTTTCCTTAAAACTGACGAATTACAGGAAATGATATTAATAATATTTATTATGATGTATTAAAATTTTTTTACATTATAAAAGGACTTAAAATGTTTTTCAATTGAGAATAAAAACGTATTCATGTACATAGCTATATCTCCTAAGTTCTTAATGAACTTTAACTAAATTTAACTTGCATTTTCGGATAGTCAAATAATTTATATTCATGTATTACTAAATTAAATGCCTAAAATTTGCCTATAACTTGTCTATAATGTTTTAAATGGTTACTGCAGTTCATGTTCATATTCATGTTTAGTTGAAAATTTTCTCAGAGTATAAACTCGGTATTTCATAAATTCGATTCTGTAGAATTTCTTTTCTTCGGATTTTCGTACCAAAAAACGAAAACTATACTTCACGTGTAATAAAGCTGCCAAAAGAGGAAAGTGCATTAAAGACAGATTTTAATAATATGAGTAAAGTTAAGGTCAGAATTTAATCAGTTTCACGTAATTTTATGAGTCAAAAAAAATTTTTTTTGAAAAAGAATAGAAATGGAAATAACGCGATTATTGCTTACGCGGAGAGTTTTAGCATCAAATGAAAATTTATTATCTTTTTTTTCAAAGCCCCAAAGCATAAATTTTAAATCAGGAATTTTAATAATAAGACTGTTAAGTTGAATTTTTTCTTTTACAATCTGCCAGATGTAAATTAAAAAAATATATAAAAAACGTAGCTTATTTAAAATTTCGTATTATTCACTCTATATAACAGTCATTTATGCGTCACTGTAAATTACTTTAAAGCGTATTTCTTTATAATCGATTAAAACACGCGAAATAAGGATTTTTATGACCTAAAACGAATTGATTTTTAAAATCAAATCGGATAAGAGAAGAAACACAAAAGAACAGATATAATAAAAAAAGGCTGATTATTTAAAATTTTGAATTTTTAAAATTTCTTTAAAAACGTCGAACATTCATAGAATTTTTATGTAGTTTGATTAATAATATATGTCGGTGGTTGATAATATTCTTCATAATCACATTTTTTCGTATTTTAATAAAAACGTCGTAAACCATAACATTTTCTACAGTTCCTTCTTACCTATTAGATTGCCTTGTAAGCTTTTTGTATTTTAAATACATATTTCTCTGTATTTTTAACAAATTCATTTTCATTAGCAGATTTACCTCGTTTCCATTATTAATTTGTTATGAATTAAGATTTGAATCTATGAAAGTTCTAGATTTCGATTCTGTGAAATTTTAACCTCTATAATCGCGCGAGATTTTCACTGATTTACGATATTATATAAATTTTTATTTTTCTGCTTTTGAATACCTTGGACGATGCATACGAATAAAAGGATTCTCTTATGAGTTCGGTTATTCTATCTAAACATCATAATTTTTTTTTGAACCATTCAAAAAATTTCGCTAAATTGTTTCGGGTCAATGTAATATCAGGTGACTGAATAGAAATAATTTAAAATTTTTCTATCTGAAACTTTTTCGGCTCATATTATTTCGTATAATGTCAAGCAACCAAAATTTCCATTAATGTAGCCATTTCTAAACAAGTTTCGCACTGAAGGCTCCCTGAAACATGTATGAGCCATAAAAATTGTATTATATCAGAAAATGTTATTATATATAATAAGTGCAGATCGTTTTTTATGGATTTGACACCAAAACAAATGCGATATTTTTTTTTTATGTTTATTGGATGACCAAGCTCAGTTCTATTATTCGGAATTTTATTTTCTTGTTCAGACGGTTAAAAGCGTGCTTTATTAAAAAAAAATAAAGCCATCATGTTATATGAGGAGGAATATCGAGTAAATGACAAAAACATGCGGACAGTGATATTGACCGAATGTAATATGTTCAAAAACCGAAAACTCTATTTCAATATATTTCGATCAAAGTAAGATATTTTTACACTGTAATGAAAAAAAGATTACTCATATTTTTTTTATTTTTCAGTGCAAACATAGAGTTCCATCAATTAGAAGCTATTTTTCAGAATTTTATTTTGCCACCGAAAAAAAAGAAAATGCAGTTTAACCTTAGACGCGAAATTAAATTATCATAAAATGTGAATGTTCAAATTTAAAGAAATAATAGCCGAGGCAACCTAAATTGATGGTGACCTTAATTTTATTTAACAGTCATTTCCCCCACCGTTCAGTGCTGCAAGTTTTCATCATTAAAATCCCACCGATATGGGAAAAGAATGTAAATGCATTACATTTCCTTCAGAGCAGGAATCAAAAGGAGCAGAGGAGGAATCTGCGGTGGCAAAAGATCCCCGGTATTAGAGATTAACATTCATTAGATGGGATAGTCGAAATAAAGGGAGAGAGTACATTGTCTTCATGAATAATTTTTCAGTTTTGTTAATAATTCAGGAGATTCCCCGCCGTTTGCAATCTTTCTCTTTTAATTTTCATCTTTTCTTCCTTCTTCTTCTTCTTCTTCATCCATCCGCCCGCGGCCACCTTGCCAAAGATCACACTTTTCCTTCCTCAACCGTGAATTTTACCATGTCTCATAATTCCCTCGCTCTCCAAAATTTTTTTAATCCTTCGACTTGTTTGGTCTTAAGCGACTTCGCGAACAAATATATCATTTGTATGTGTTCGAAATATTGTATTCAACGGTTCGAAGGAAAAGGGGCGCAGCTAAAATGCTTATAACGGTACATTAAACATCCATATCTTGTGGTAATTGAAATTCCGATCTTATTTATTTCTATTACAAAATAATTGCTCATCTAATGAATATAATTTCCGATGTATAAGAATATGTCAACAAATGATTTTCGAGTGAAAAACGGGGAAATTGAAAATGAAAGAAAGCTGAAAAATGTAAAAAAAAATATGCATTTCATATCACGCACGACGATTCTGATTAATCTCGGTTAAAAATTAACCCAATTTTAATGCCTTACGTACAATACTCATCGAAAAACAATATTCAGGTTCTTCGGAAGAACTATTTTCCACTTTATCGATGGGCTGCTTCAAAAATAAAATCCTTTTTTATTAGTAAAGTCCTTCCAGGATCATTTTGGGCAAAAAGAATAATGTCTCTTTCAAATAAGTCCCACTCTCATTTTTCTCATATTTCATTTCTTTGGCACGTATAAATTTATATAACAGTATAATAAGGTTGCATTTTGCGAATCTTTGGCTTTCTTTTTCATATGTTTGCCTGCCTAAAAAGAATAAAAAAAAAGCTTTTAAAATATCTTTGAAAAAAAAAATTGATCCCTTCAAATAACGTTTGACCATAAGAGCAAATATGGCAAACTGAATAATTTGCATGCGAAATTTAAAGCAAATGGATGAGAATGGTTATACAGGAAACTTCAGATTCACAAGCTATCTTCATAATAGAATTCAATAAACCAAGTATAGCAGAAGGTAAGCTCGGAGTAATCAAGTAAAAGTAAATTCCCTTTCCCATTTCTCTTATACTTGTTTCTTTTAACTTGTTTTGTGTATTTCTTAAAGGAATTGTCAACCGGAATTATTGATTCAGATGGAGATGGAAAAGATTGAGAAGATTATAAAGCATCTCAGGTTTTTTCTCATTCCTCTTCTTTCTATCCCGATTCTTTCGCTTCTTTGCGTTTCTTTTATTCCCTTGATGTCTTATTTTAATTCATCAGTTTGGAAAAGGATATCCACGAAAGAATTGATTTCATTCGGCAGGCCTTTTGCTTACTATGACACAGGAATCTCATTTTGAATTATTTAAGGCCGGGGATTCGACAGACGCCTCAGAACAGCAGGTAGCCCTTGGACTTTCATGAGGACTTCAGTTCATGGGAAACTGGATAGAAAGTTACTGTGGAAATCGTCAAAACCTGATACTAACTATACTTCGCTACATCCATCATATAAATGCCGAACTATTTATTGCGATTAACCGTTTTATAATGGACCTATGACACATATTCGACCGACTTTGTAAATGTTTTCAAATTTCACGTTGCATCTAATGTCTTTCATAGAGCCGGTAGTGAAACGATAATGATTTGGGAAGTTTCTTAAATCGTTCTTTTCGGCAACAGAAATATATAATACATCTCTCACAGACTTCGGTTTGGTTTCGTCATATGAACAATGAAAGCTGTGGAATTATAAAAAAACTTAATCCCGAAAGGAAGTTTCCAACATATTTTGCCGACAACACGAAAAGATCGTGGAGTACCAGGATAATTAACTTTCGATAAACGAACAGGTTAGAATTATTTTGTCACGAATATAATGCATCACTGATGATGGCTTAATGTTTAATAAATGTCATCCCAAAGGATAAAAATCCATTATTCATGGGCGAATGAGAAAAATTGCCGACAATGTCGTGTGCACCCGGTTTCCGAAAGTGTGCCAAAACGCAGAAATAATCGATCATGGGACACTGAACAAGTCAAAATCATTTATACCTTTTTAATATCGAAGATGACAAATAAAACAACTTTGAAAAAACTTAGAAACTGATTTCAAACAGTTTTCTTCCTCGTGCTGCTGTACTCGATGAAAAACAAGGTGTAATTAAAAAACTTGATATTTATGAGCTAAAATTTTCTAGTACCTGCAAAAAATTTATTTTTCAAATTATTCTACTTTTAATCGATATTTGAAACGGACTATTTTAAAAATTTTATTTAGATCTCTTAATTTTCAAATAAAAAATAAAATGTCTGTCTTACGGTATTTTTATCTCATCCGCAACTGCCACTTTAAAAGTACATATGTTGACATTGTTCAACATTATAAGCACACCGTTAAAGATACTTCCTATTTTAATGTATAGTACCCGGTATAACCAAATAAGGAGTTGCGCACTTAATGTAAAAATGGTATTTTAAAAGTAATGAAAGCATAGAAAAAGAAAAAAGTTATAACTAAAGGATATGAAACAAATAAATGCATATAAAATGGGAGAAACATTCTTGAATTGTATTTATTCGTGGATGATAAAATTTCTGGGCAATAAATCGTTTGTTTTGCAGAGTTTTGGAGATAAACCTGAGAGAATTCATATGCAAACAAAGCTTAAAGAGAAACAGTAGCATATCTAGAGTGAACTACGAAATGTTTTACCACAGAATTTCACCATATTTTCTATTCCGAATTTTATCTTAAATGATTCCGTGTTGAATAAGATGTTTAAACCTCTACCGTAATACATAAATTATTCACGGATGACGCATCTGTGTAGTTTTTTTTATTATTTTTACTTTTTGTTTTGTGCAATTAATAAAATAATAGTGTTGAATAATACTATACAATAGTATTATTATTCTTTAATATTCATAAATTTAATGTATTATGAAAAAATTAAAAACGTCGATTTTTTTTCATTAATATACTATGTCATTAATCATAAAATATAATATTATGTGAACAGAAATATGAATCGGAGCATAATGAAAATAATTTAAATCAAATCGATAAAACTAAATAGCCTTAAAACCAATTTTTTAAGGTTTTCTGTATGTAATATTAATCTTTGAAATTGTCCATTTCAATGGAGATTAAAATTTTCATTTTATTATATCTGTCTATACGTATATAATATAATAAAATAAATTATATATATATATATATTCTTCACTGCTATTTTAGCATGAATGAACTAAAAAATAATTTCGAAAAAAAAAATCCATCAAAAAACGATCCTGTTTTTCTTAATTTCTATAAAACGTGCAACATATCGCAGAATGAATATCGAATGAAAACACAAATAAAGAAATAAGTCGAAAGAAACAAAAACTTCAATAATAAAGATTAGACAAAGAAATTATATGAAAGCTATAAATCCAGAAAAGTGATACGTGCCAAGAATGAGACAAGATAGCAGAGGTTGATTTTCACTGCAAATATTATAAAATATTGCTGGAAAAACTAAAATAAACAGTAGAAAAGTTTTATTGCTGTGGCAATTTCCGATAAGACTGCTCTAATATTAAAAACCATCGTCATGATTCGTAAGATTGTCATTCATTCTAATAAACCTTAAAAATTTAATACAATTCCATTAAAATCTGAGTCACTAAAAAAGAATGGTCGAATGACAAGGTGTTTGCCATGTCATATTCAGAGAACCAAACCCTAAAAAAAAATACGCAAGGAATAGTTGACAATCATTAAAATTAATAAGGAATAGAATAGATAGAACTGTTTGACATGTTAAATAATAAAAAAAGTAAACATTGTAAAAGTTCCCCGAGGAAAATATTGATTCGCATCCCTTAACCCAGAATGAAAATTTCATATTTCGAGATTCCTTTATATGAGTAATCTCTTGTTTAGGAGATGAACTAAAATATAAGTTTTATATTCTTAACCGTCATAAAATGAAAATTTTAGAACCGTTGATCGTAACTTACATATGACATTGATTATAGTCTGAAATTAATATTTTTAGTGCATAAAAAGTTTTAGTGCATTTCCTGAAAAGGATATTACTAACCTGGAGGATATGATATTATGGCAACAATAATTTATCAATCAATTTATAAAAAGGAATCAAATATTTTATCATGTAAACAAGGACTCATCAGGATTAAAATAGTAAAATGTACAAAAATAGGTCAAAAATTTAAGATTTGCAGAATACTGATTTAAATGCTGTCATAATCAAATTTCAATATTCAGTATTAAATTTCATTTATGAAAAGGGAGCAATAAAAATTAGAATAACATCCAGATTTTATAATCGAATCAGGAATTAAAATTCCGATCTAAAAGTCCGCATTTGCATCTTCCGCATTTAACATTTTAACTCACAAATGTAATTATTAATAAACAATATTATGGAAAAATTAAAAAGCAGCAAATTTTTGCCCCTTTTCTTTCAGTTTTATTCGAAGGCTTCGCTCACGCAAAAAGTTTTTTTTTCTTTTTCACTTTTTCTTTTTTATTGCAGTTCTTTTCATCGTGAAATTCCTACAGAAGAATTTCTCGCTGTTTTTCCGTAAGAGTTGTTGATCTTCCAAACATTGAAAAACTTGACATAACACCTTTCACAACCTCCAACAAAAATGCTTCCTTTCGATAAAAACTGAAAAGTTTCAAATACACGTCCAAGCACAAAACGTTCTAAGGTAATTCCGTAAGAAATGTAAACATTCATGATATTTAACAGCCACAGTTTGCCGGAAAATTTTTTAATTTCATTACGACTGATTTACTCGTGCCTATTGAAATTACTCCATATATCAGTCCTTTAATTTTTCTGCTAACAAGATGTAGTTTAACATACAAAGAATTAGCTGTCTGTATTGTTTCAGAAAAAATTTAATATAAATTTCAAATACAGAATGAGCATCTTCATAATGTAAAGATTTAAGGATGAAATTGTGGAAATTGAAGTGTCACTGCCTACAGCACTCCCTTTTTAATTTTAGATCCAGAAATGTGATTACTGCTTTAAAAGAAGTTTGGCTTTTTACAGAATAAAACTGTCAACGATTTAAAATTTTAACAAGTGTCCATAGATCATGCTATGAATTTTTGCAGGTTATAAATTCATTTTAGGATAGGCGCCAATAAGTCTTAACACCAGCAGGAACTTAGTCATATGTTAAATTCACACAATTCCATATCGTCCGACAATATTAGATCATTATAAAGGCGATAACTGGTGGATACAGCGAATTGAGAATGCTGTTTTAACTTCATTTTCTGTTAACGAGAAAGGACTCCTCAATACAATGGTCCTACACCCATTAAAGCTGGGTTTTGAATAGTAATAAATAAGCCCCAAGTAATATCGTGACGAGAAAAGACCCGCCCATTCAAATTTAGTAATATGTCATTCCTACCGTAGTTATTGGTGTATAATCTGAATGCTTAGAAAACTTGGACTCCTATTGTCTAACTTTTGCATTTCTCAAAGAGCTTGACATGCGAAAATGAGAAAAATAATTTATTTCGACAGTAGTCGAGGATGGTGGAAAAAGAAATTAGGTTCTTACCAAGAGTGGGTGTATGGCTGGCACATTATAGCGGGCTTTTCAGAAGCATTCACAAGATAGCATCAAGCCCGGACAGTTTTCTTAACTTTATTGATAGTTTTGCTTGTATCACATACAAACTATGCTTTGAGGAATTCCGCTGCAGTTCAAAAAAAAGATTCGTAAATATCGTTTCTGTGCAGAATCGATATTTATTCACAAATGAAAATCAAATATTTTTAAAAATTTAATTGCTATATTCCGAATATTTTTTTCCCCGGGTCTCAGAGGCAAAAAAAAAATTTCCAATTTGCAAACGTAAAACCTTTTACCTAACTTGAATTAATTCATTACTGAAGAAGAATTTGGAAAAGTGTCTACCATCTAAATGGAAAATTATATATTCAACCGAAATTATATATTTTATGCGATTTTCCGATGCGCCAAGAGACCTACAATATTACGCTGGTTTCAAATAAATCTTAACGTTGTGGGACGCAGGAATAGTGATACTGGGAAAAAAAACATGATTTATATTGAAGCAAATAAAACAAAATTTATTGTCTCTGATATATTTTAAATTGCAAATCAAAGAATGTCGTTAAATTTAAATAAACTGCTTACTTGTTTGACTATGGTAAGTGCAAATAGTTAAGGATTAACATCCGTTGAATTAAATGCATGAATTTTAATAAGACTTCTGTCACATTAAGAATTACAATAACTCGGGACAATAAATATTTAAAAAAAAAATTATGCAAAACTGATCTTCGATTTCGTTAAAACAATAACAGGGCACATTTTTTTAAGACTGCTGATCCGAATAGTTCTGCTGCAGGAGCATAATCTTAAAAGCTTCAAAATCAAACTGTAAAATCGGGGTGGAAATTGAAAAGTATTAATAATGTCAGGAAGTCAAGCCTAAGTTAATAGAATTACAGAACAATAGCTCAAATTTGAGATTTGGGACCCTTGGGACCATCATTCCATAAGTTTGAATATGACTGGGGTATTACAAAAAATGGAAATTATGAAGCTGCGGAGCTGTGTGGCTAAATATTTCTGGTTTTAGGATCATTAATTTCATTTTGGATCCCACCTTGAGTTATAAACGGTAATGAATCATAGTAATGAAATATGATGCAGAAAGGTCAAAAATTACATTCAGTATGATAGCTGAAAACTTTCACGCAACATTTTAAACATTAAAATGTCATTACAACTTTTTCCATGTCATATTTATGTTTTGATAAATTCATAGTATTCGTTCCAACAAAAGCTACATCTGCACCAGAAAGTGGAAAAGAACTTTCAGCTATCACCGTGAACTTTCGAGAACGATTTTAAACTTGCAAGCTCATCTCCATAATTTCAGTTACAACAACATTTGCAATATTCATAGCATTTGTTCTGTTGATACACAATAACTTTAATATTAATAATTAATGTAATCCCGTATTTTAATTCAGATTTACTTTGTAAGGAAAATCCTGATTTTTTTTTTATAATAGTAAACTAGCAACTTGTTTTTATTAGAAATGTTTCAGTTTGTTAATTCTCCGTTCCATTAGTAGTATGCAATCTTAGATTTTATCTTTTTGTATTCGCTTCATTTACCAAATGTAATTAATCTTATTCGATTAGAACGGTACAAAAGCCATAGAATTTTCTTCAAACTTTCACAGTATCAATAGAACATATAGTAAAAAATTTAAAAAATATTAACTTAATAAAAAATAAAGGGAAATCTCTTACTTAGATTCTCTGTGGATTAGAAATAATCTAAGAAAAGAAGAGTCTTCATAGAGATGATTCTATTATAGAGTTCTCTCTTCAGAGATGATCTCTTTGAAGAAAGAGAGATTTAATTTATCTGAGCTAAAAATACACTGCTTGAATCGTGGAAATACTAAAAGGAAAAAGTTTATTAAATTGAGAAAATAGTAAAAAAATTAAAATTAAATTGAAGCTGCATGACAAAAAAAAATTAAGAAATAAAGAGAAAAAATTAGCCATTTTCCTTTGCATAACAAAATTCCTTTTTCTATTTTAATGAAAGCATTAATCATAGAAGTAAGAAAACTAAATGAAAAAATTCATTTTATTCCAAATTCAACTTAAACTTAGCGAAATCCCCTAAATTAAATTCAATATTCTCTGTGATCAAGTCTGCAGTATCAATTTATTAGACGAATACATTTTCCAGCCGGGCAAATGTTAATTTATTTATCAAATGTTGCATGAGATTACGCCAAATAATTTGAGATGTTGCTAATAATTTGTCACTGCCGAGAGGCTAAGTTAAACTAAAAATAAATGTTGGTCACATTGTCAAAAAAGGAATCATTTTTTTCAATATTGAAGACAGCTAAATAAGAATCTTTGCTGGAATAAAACTTGTTTCAATATTAAGCCCCGAACCTACTACGAGTATGCTGCAGAAATAAGAAACTTCTATTTCACAACAGAAAAAGGTCTTTCTTCCAAGAAAACTCATCATCCTTAAGAAGTTAATATCATTTCTTCAAGAGCTTTTTCTTTTTGATTCCCTGATATCGAATTTAATTAATTAAAATTAAATAACTTCTTGGTTAATTTTTATATAATTAAAAAAATTGAGATACGTTCATCATAACAATCTTGTCAAAAAATAAATTATATATTTATAAATAAATTTCTTATATTGCATTATTATTGTAAATAAAATATAAATTCAAAAAAATCCATCGGTAATATGTACTAGTTAAGGGTGGTCGAAACTCATTTCAATTCCTAATTACCTTGCTAAGTAAAACATTATAAAAAAAATACTTTTACTGAAGATCTCTACAGAATAATGTTATATTTCTTCTCCAAAAGCCGTTAAATAGCTGACAATAATAAATCTTTATGTATTTGGTAATTATTTCTGTCAAAATAATGACACATAGCATAAATGTTTGAGAAAAGATAAAATCTTCAACGACAAAATGTAGAATAATTGCATCTTTTTTAAAAATATAAGAAGCCGGAATTTATGCCTGATGAATTTTTTGAAAAAAATAAATGTGTCATTAAACAAAAGTAATGATCACGTTAACAGTATATCATTAAGGATAGATTCTAAATTGAGGATAATCCTGTTTTAGCAGTAAAGGATAAAAAGGTTTAGCATAAAAACTGAGGATAAAATCACAAACATTAAGGGACAATTTTTGCTAATTTAATGACTTTATAAAATAAATGAAAAAAAACAATCTAAATAGATGAAACAAAAATTCCGCACAGAAAATATAAAAAATGAGACATGATGAATATGAATTATCTACTCAAGAAGGGAAGATCACTTATTGCCTGTAGAAAAGACGCGTAACACTGAAATTTTTTTTTAAAGAATTGTGTTTCTTGCTGGCTAAATCAGATGCGTGAAATATACCACTGAGATACATTTTACTCAGTGGTATATATAGAGACTTCAATCTTTGAAGTAAATTATTATATTGTTATTGACTGCAGTTTTCCCAAGCTAATACCGCTGCTCTCAAGGAAAAGATAAGCTAAAAAATGACAAAATGTATTTATCTTTAAATAATCCAATCTGTAAATTTTGTATTAATCGAGCATAATCAGTGATGTATTATCCATGCGATAATTCAACTAAGTATCGGGTTAAGAAAAGTTTATGAATGAGACAGCGAATAACAGAAAAAATCGGGAGCCTTAACACAAAATTTAATAAAAAAAAATTCTAAAAGCTCTTTATCAGATCCATATGGCTCTGATTTTTTCAATGTTAAGCCATGCCTCCTCTTAATTCTTCGCTACCACATGAAAAATCGGGTGAAGGTTTACTGTAAACGAATTTAATAACAGATATTAAAAGTTAAGAAACATTTTTAAGACATTAATTTTAACGAAAAGGAAAGTAGAGCGATATGGTCAAATGCCACAGCGATTTATATTTCCCGGGCTTTTTAGCCTCATCGAAATTGATAATTTGTTCGGAAATTCAATGCAAAAATATTTTAACATAATAATAAAATAATTTTATTTATCCGTTTTGAATCTTTACATGTAAATAAAATCTAATTTCTTTTGCTGAACAAGTTAAAAATTATTTTTTTAATTAAGGCCGAATAAAACCAATAAAGCTGAATAATTGGATTTTTTCATACTTTTTTTAAAAATAAATTTAAATTCAATTTAAAAAAAAATTGAAAGGATTCAGAAATAATTGGATAATAATGTACAAAAATTTTTTTCAGTAATTAAGCTTTAAAGTATCCCTTTTTCAATATTTCTACTAATTATTGACTTATTATTACGTATTAATCGTTATGCAGCGGCGTGTTGAATGTATAATCCTGATTAGCTTTTCTTTTTGATCTTTTTATCGTCGGCAAATAATGGAACGGATTATTTTAACTTTTAAGAAATAAGTAGGAAAAGTATTTTGTGTACGTTCTGTCTTCTTTTACGTCATTCCAGTAAATTCATTTTTGTTAAAGTAAATAAGAGACAGTTTTCATGTAATAAAACGAATGTCTAAAATTACGAAAAAAAAAGAGAACCTGAACTTTGCATTACTCGGCAACTAATATGAAAAATTATCTAAATCACATGGTTTGATAGCATTTAGCATCAAAATATAATTTGGCTTCAAGAAAACGGAACTTTACATTGTGGCTTTAAATTTGGCGACATAAGGTATCAATTACACGGGGAATTAAAATTTGGGAAAATGATTAATTTTCTTTTAACTTCCGTTTAATGTAAAGTTCGAACTGCAATTAACAAATCGTTTATCTTTTTAATGGCTACCCTTTAAAGATCCTGAATGAAGGAAATTTATCAGTGGGCTTTACTTCAAATTGACTACATTCTCATCTATATTTGTTTCATGAATCTTTTCTAAATTCCGCAATCTGATTTCGAACCGACTTTCAATCCTCAAATCTCCAATCCTTCCATTACATTTTAAATGTAGCAAAACCAAGCACGAAGTATGCCGATCAATAGGATAAGGAAGAGAAATAAAATCTGTGAAGCGACGAGCAAAATATAGGATTCAGAACTTACGGGAGTTAAAGCGAATCAGTTCATTGCAACCGCAGCTTTTCCTCAATTACCGACAGCAAAAACCTTCTAAAAGATTCTTTTTCGATAAAACAATATTTCAGCTCATTCCCAGTTTTCCCGGAACTTTTTCTTTTTTTTTTCTGGAAAAACTTTCGCACTTTTGAATGTAAGAAAACGGACTCCGGAGGCGAGCGGGAAAAAACTTGGAAGAAAAAAAAAAAAAAAACAATTCGGGAAACAGCTCAGCGGAAACTTTTCACTTTATACCAATGCAAAAGATTTTCCCGGGACAAAATTTTAATTATGGGCTTTGTAACTCTCCACAAAGGCAGGATAAATTGCGATACGTTGAAACAATTCAGATATCTCCTCGGATATCCTTTTTCGATGCCAGCGATGAAAGGCCTCGTCCGAAGTTTCCTGCGCCGCGCAAAAGAATCTTTTCGCGAAATGACGAACGGTTTTTTTTTTTTTTTTTTTTTTAAATTTATCAGAGAGTAACTTTGTAATTCTGTCTGGAGGAGCGAAATTCTTAACTCGATTACCGGAATCCCGTTTCTCGTGGCAGAAGAAAACGGAGTGGATGCTTGATGCAGCTTGTTGGAAGAGCGAACAAGCTCTGCCTCCGAACGCGAACTAAATTTACTCTGCCAAACTTCGGTAAGAAGCCAGAGAAGTCTCCCGATTTCAAACCGATCTGTACTCTAACGAAAACCAAAGTTCGCGGACGTAATCGAAGAAGGATTTCAATAATGAAAATGCAACAACAGCAGCATCGCACGAGTCGAGGCTCAGCAGGAAAATCTCTCTTTCGAATCTCATCACCGATTAACGTTTGCCGAATCTGACTTGTCAAAAAGAATCCATATAAAACAATTTTTTTTTATGAGTAAAACTCGGTAATATAATAATAAAAAAAAAACTTTCAAGTAGAGTTTTTCCATAATAATTCAATTACATTAAAAAAAAAAATTGCAGAAAAGACACTGAAAACCGCGAACAATAAAATTTTTCTTATCCACATTTCACTTTTGCATCCTTTATGATAATACTAAGGCGTTTTACTTTATATGATAACCAGAAAAGTAATCCCTTCATAAAACAACGTTATTTTACCTTAAAAATGCAGGAAGGAAATGGCAAAAAAAAAAAAAAAAAAAGGAAACACGGAAAGAGATTTGCGTGGAATTTTCCTCCGCACACTAAATCTGAAGAATTTAAGTTTTCCCTTACCTTCTTCGCTCTTCCCGGCTTATCAAAGTCTCCAGGAAAGAATTTTCCCGACAAAAACAATCAGGTTGCGTTAAACGCAAATATTTTCCTCCGTCAAAGATTGTGCCAAGCCTTTCCCGTTCGCCCTGCGTTTCCTCCGATCCTTCTTTCTGTCCGACAGCACCAGAGACCCGCAGATGCATTACTCGGCTTGTTGCATCGGCGCTCCCATGCATCGGCGAGCGTCCACTTTCTGCCGGGAGAGGGAAACCCCCGGGCCGTTCGCCTCGCTTTTCAAGTTCAAAACGCATTTTTAATCCACTGCCTTAACCGCATCTGAAAAGCTCGGCGCTAAGCTAATTTTATTTTTTTTAATTTCCGTCGGTCTTGAATTTGCTTCTATCCTTTGATAAAAAAAACATGACGCGTTTAATTAAAATATTTAGGTTTTGCCGAAAAAAAAAAAAAAATTTCAGACCCCGGCATGTTTTTTCACGAAGAAATTTTCCTCTAAAAAATAAAAATACATCCATTATTTTTACAATTCATTAGTCAGTTAGTGGCTCCAGCAGTTGGCAAAAGCTGTTTTTCTTTTTCCAAACGAATCGAAAGCCGTTGCAAAAACTGAAAATGGAATTGATATTCAGCAGCGCACAAAATAATACGAAATAAGCTCGGACAAAAGAAATGTGCTTCAAAGGAAATTTTTATGTAAAAAAAACCGGCTGAAAATGTGATTCATCCATAAAAATGGACTCGGACCATCGTAAGCGGGATTGGATTATGTCTCCCACGTTCGTCTGCTTTCCATTTTTCACTCGATATTGGCATTTTCAAAGGTGCCCCAACTCGTTCACGCCATTTTGGCGGGCGGCGGCCCCGCGACGCCGCGCATTTAAGATCTTTCGGAAAAACCATTTCGGCCGCATTCACCGTTGACAGCCTTGCCTAAAGGAATGAAGACGGATTTCCCGGTTGAAGGCACTTTCTCAGCGCGGATTTCGACAGAAAGAAATTATAATTTTGGCTCTGTGATGTTTGTTAAAATTCCAAATTGCAATGGACCGGCAAAGCGCGGAGCTTTATGATGCTATCCGGGACAAATTTATAATTCCCGTTCTCTCGATTTAATTTAAATTCAAATTTTTCTTTTTTAGACGATGCCAAAGAAGAAAAGTCAATAACTTTATCCCCGGCTTTTCTAAGCTTTTCGATTTGCATTCATTTAAAGACGATGAAAATGATCCGTAAGGAGAAAGGTTTTCGCAGGGAAATGTTAATGAGTTAGTCATATTTATAAAATAACCACGTTTTTTCCGGTTAAAGCCGTCGGAGATTCTTAAGGCAGGCCTTTTCCTTTTCAAACCTTAAAATATTCGCGATTTAGTCGCCGGCCGAAGTTTCGGGGTCATTTAAATGTGGAATAACATTTTGTTTTTATGGTCAAAAGTTGCTTATTAAGATATGCGCAAGGAAAAAGATGAAACACCCGAATCCGTTTACCTTTCAGATTAGGAACTGAGGCGAAAAGACTGTTTCGCCGAGGAATGGTGAAAGACCTGAATAATTAACGCAGTCTTATAATGACGAACGAGTTTGAGAAGGCAAACTTTTAGAAAGGAGTATCATTTGAAATTTTAGCCGCAGGTTCCAACAGCGGAAGAAAAACTAATCCGCATACGCGCTCAACCCACTATCTCGCTTTTTCGCTAATAATTAAATAACAGTTTAGTCCAAGGTCCTCCGTTTAATAAATTAATGACTTGTATGTCGCGGAGGAGGGAAAAAAAGTTCGAATATAGTTTGCCCAGAATTGCGGAAAGGTAGTCAGATACGTAACGAGAAGCGATTATTTTCGATTTAACAGTGTTGCATATGTACGATTTCGCATATTTACAATACAGAACTGAAGTGCTGTACACACAATGCGGAACCCGTTATTATCGTACGTTTTCGAACTCTTTTCACACACCGTAAATTGAAGGCTTAACAAAAGATGTGGATAAATATTTGCCAAGACGAAGCAACGCTCTCCAAAGTTTCATAACTATTTGTTTCTAAATTTACATCAAAGGCTCCGAATTATGGGGGGTGGGAAATGGGGAGGAATACGCGTAATTTATGTTCGAGACAAATGAGAAAAAAAGTAAAAAAAAAAAAAAAAAAATCTGAAAAATGACTCCGAAAAAGGAAGATAAATGAGATATCATTTTTAAGATGCCCATCAAAACAGATACTGGTTCTGACACTTGAACTCATTTCCCCGCAGCCTCCGGCGGGAGGAAAAGCCGAACCTTCGATGAAATCGAATGAAAAACTTCGAGCCGAAATCGAACTTTCGAGAAAAGAAAGAAACTTAAACCGGCTCTAATAAATTATGTTCCATTAGGACTTGATTCACGTCCCAACCGAAGACGCAGCAATTGCGCCAAAGGAAGACATGCGAAATGCCTCAAACTTCACGCGAAGCAAACCGAGAGCAAAGCAAAAGGAAAAAAGTTTGGATTTTGTGCAAAAGATAAAGGCATTTTGGATTATAAATAAAATATGAGATAAGAAAGTCAAAGTTGGTGTTATCGTTTTTATAATATTCCGTCCTGATAGAAATCTTAATTTAAGAGTCAAGCCTCCATTCTCGTCCTTTGTTCGCGCCTTTTTGGAAACTTCTGCCTGATTAAAAAATTTAATACGAAACCCATAACTAGGAAAACGGGCAAAAGCTCACGGCTTTTGTGTATAAAAACTTTTTTATCGACAAATATTACCATAAAAACTGATTTAACGTGACGTCTCCCGAAAACCCGTTTCATAAATTTTTGTTTGAAAATGAAATTGATGTGGTTTTAGTGTTCTGCACTCCTGCCGTCATTGAGAACGGGGCCATTTTGCTGGCTAAAACGCTTTTGAAAACCAAAAATTTTTCTTTTTTCTTTTTTTTTTTTTTTTTTTTTTCATTTTAAGCCGAAAGATAAATCGAAGCTTTCCTTGTAAATGTACACGTTCGCACAAATTTATACATCAGTCATCTCCATGAGAAACTTAGTTTCAATTCAACTATTTTTATAGGTGAAAGTACGAATTTCGAATCATGTTTCACTTAGTAACGAGTTGTAGCGAATGCAAGACGTATCGAACATGAATCTTTTGAATTGTAATACTTTATAATGGGAAAAGCGAGACGCAAACATAATTATTTATAATATAAAATGCAAACAACAGCCCAGTTTTAAGAACTTAGAATCTAAAATTTTAAAAAGGAACTATTTTCATAGGAATAAGTTTAAATTCGAAACTAATTGAACAAGTTTCTTATACATGTAGAAAGAGTAGTGCATTGTAAATATTCTCATTGAATTTTCAACTGTTATCCAAAATTATAAAGGTTTAGTGCTTTTCATACGAGATGTTAAGGAGAAATTAAATTCTTTAAAACAGAGATATCTAACGTGTTGATCTGAATTATATCTGAAGAAAAAATTTTCTACGGTCGCACGTAACATTATGAATACTAACAATAGCTGTCAGGATAAAAATGTTAGTGAATAATGTAAGATACATAATACTTACATGACATGTAATAACCACTGGAAGCTAAAATATAATTTAGGTAGTAAAAACTTTATTAGCTTTTAATAAAAATAAATAAAAGCCACAAATACCTCAATGCCTTAGGTCTGACTTTATGTGTGGCTGTGGATCCAAATCTCTGATTTGAAATATTTAACTAGGGTTAAAAATTTTTGTTTAAAAGAATCTTCAAGCTTTTATGCAAATTTTTATATTTTCTTTTGCCTTGCGACGTGTGAAAAATTTAATGCATAATTTTTAATTTATATATATATATATCAAGAAATTCTTAGCAATAACAAAAACCAACTAACTAATCAAATTTTGTAAAAAGTTAAAATGATCTCGTTTTAAAAAAAAAGAGAATGCTGTTCATTCCAAAATCATGTTGTACTGTGGAAAAGTGTTAACTAGAGACAAACCTAGGGGAAAAGCGTGGTGGGCAGTTCCTGCTTCCCTTTCCTCTCATCACGGACTGAAATTCATGAAATTCAAAAGCTTCTGTTTACTTGTTTCGTGATTTTTCCATTTCCCGCCCCGTTTCCCTTCTCCCACTTTTTTCCTTTCACGTCAGCTTTCCCTCTGGAAAAGTACTTCCTTTGCTGATTTATCCGCTCTGTGATCAATGCCGTGAATAATTTTTATTCAGCGTCTTAAAAGACTGCTCATATCTCGAGTTCAAAATTTACGGCAAAAATAAATTTTGAATTAGTAATGACTAAGAAAGACAAAGGAAAAGAACGAAAGGGAGAGCCGAACGAATCACAAAGAACACAAAAACAGAAAAATTTTCCAATTAAATACCACCATCGCTGGAAAATCTGATAAAAAGAAAATTTTCTTCGTTGTACGAGGCTACAAAATGGTCAAGAAAATCTAAATATTTACCGTGATGTGAAATTGGAAAAACCTATGGATTCGAAAACTGCCCAAGCAAAGCCTCGTTTTCTTCCCGGTGCAATGAACTTACTATTTCCCGTTTTTCCTCCTGGAGCCTTTACGTATCGCGAAATTATCATTCTGAAAACAATTCTTGTTATGTATTAAGCTTTTAATTTTCGCAAAATATATACCCTGATAACAATTGTTATATTTTAAGGCAATGAAACTCTTTCAAAGAAATTTTCCGCTATCAAAGACAAGGTTGAAATGTACTTATTTTAACTGTACAAGAATCTTCATATCTTCTATGGGTAATAGCATTGAATATTTGAAAATATTTTCTAACTTATTGCTAATTAACGCAACTGTATGATTTGTCTAAACAGATTCTTTTTAGCCACACAAATATTACGTTGATTACATTATTCATTTTACAGCCTTGGCATTTTCTCACTTAACCAAAATTAAATTGTCATTATATTGGTCTCAATCTTTTAAAAAAATCGTGCATAGTTTTAACATCAAATCTTGATATAAATTTTAAGTAATTCGAAATGTGACTGGTCACATTGATATGATCGAATAACCGGTTTCCCTGGGGTTAACTGGAATATTTTTACTAATCAATAATCCCTTTTGTTTAGGAATACCAAATGCAAATAATGATTACTGCAACAAGTAAACTCCGTTTTCTTATGACAAGCTCAATACAAAATTTTTTAGAGCTTTTCAATATCTTCGATTTGAGATATTAATGTTTTCATACTTTATTTATATATAAAGAAAATTTTATATGATTTGAATGATATGAAAAATTTATATTAGTTTTTTCTGTCAAATATGTAAGTAAACTCCTTTTGTGCTTTCTTTTTTTTCAGCATCTTTTTATCATAATTTAAAATGAAAATTAAATATTTTCTTATCATATTATGCAGTATTTTCATTCTATAACAAATAACTTGGTCGTATCTTTGAAACAAATACATATTTTGATAAATTCATCCTTCACCAATTATGTGTTCCTAAGGTTTTGTAGTTTGAACTGTTTGGAATTTCTGTAATTGTCACAAGTTCTAAATATTGCAAATATGTCATTGTAAAATAGGACTCACGGATGTACGGGATGAGTGAGTGACTGACAAAAGCTTTTCCAGGGGGTTGGCAGTCCTAATTTCAAAAAGTAATAGTTAATCTTGTGGCCCGATAAATCCCCCTTACATTTGTACCAAACTTTTTCTTTACGAGAAAACTTTTCTACGTGATAACTGCAATATTTTTTTGTTTCTGAATAATACTGTGCCGTAGCTCTGTGATCATAATAATACTGAAAGATTTTTAAACTTTTAAACTTGAAAACAGGGTTGGATTACAAGTATGAGAATTATATTACTCTCATAAGATGTGTTTTCACGGCATTCTGAATATCATTCCCTTCCTTCTTGTTCATAATATCCATCTGATTTTTCTCAACATACGAAAAGATCTTGTTTAAGGCGTAAAAAATACGTTACTGAAAACCATGGATATTTCAGGAAAGTTGTCTGAATACGTCTGGAACCGCTTTTCATGAAAGATGAATGTAAAAACGGGTCATAAAAAGTATGTTTCTCGAACAACTAGAAGTAGAAAAAGGCGTTTGCACAAGTAACTTAGCTTGACAATTGAGAAGTTTCATCAAATTACCTCAGAAAAAGATTTTTTTTTAAAAGGATTCTTTAAAAAACTTTATCTTATTTCACAATGAATCTAAACTTTTCCCATTCATGAATAATTACAAACCATGAGAACGAAGAAAATCAACCCGATGCAAGTTTTGATGACGAATGTTTAATATTTTATATTTTTAGGATCAATACGAACGAGATTAGAAAGGCAAACTTCCAAGCTAAAATTTTCGAAGGATATTTATATTTTTAAATTTGGTGTTTGTGTGAAATGATACTAATATAAAATCCATTGAACGTTTCAATTTAACTTTTTAAAAGCAAAAACCTTTTTGAAAATTCATCTATATAATTCATTAATGATAACAATCATAACAATAACACTAAAATGGAAAAAAATGTAGCAAAGATTGAAGTGTCGTGCATGAGTTTGCCTAAAGAGAATGACATCAGTAAGTGAATAGTCAATAAATCTTCCTCTCGCTGGTTGGGTTAGTCTGACCTCGTTCCGAAACCAAGGGTCCTCTACGTTCAAATAATAATCCCAAACGCAAAGGCAGATATTCTACTCATCGACAAGCTTTAAAATATGATCCTTCTTAATACTCATAAACCATTAAAATTCTAGAAGTATCTCTAATTTTACTGGGGAAATTAATTTTTAAACGATGACGGGTGAGATGAGCACTATCCCGATCGTTGTTTCCATTCTGGTGTTATCCTTTTCCAATGCAATTCATGTGTTCGACAATATATAATACGTAAAGAAGCCCTTATCCTGAACATGATTTTATTATTAAGATTCTAAATTTTCCGGCATGTGAAAAGCAAAATGGACCCCACGCCTGGTCTTATTCTGCACAAATCATTTGCAAAAAATTTCGTCGTACCTGAGACCGATTTTTTTTTTTTCGTGAAAATCCCTCTATAAAACGGATTTAAGTTATAGCCCATTCAATTTCTTTGCGGTTCTTCTTCAAGTAAGTTTCATGCTGTCCTAATAAAAGCCTCAGATATCTGGCCATGCTTTTTTAAACTGTCAGTGTTGACCCATTCATTCACCATCTACCTGAAAGCTCAAAATCATAAATATTTCCGTGTTTACTGATTCTATTATCCTTCAAGGCATGTCTCGGCATTTTTCATGCAACATCCGTTTCTTTCGAATTCCTTTGTCCTTTTTTTTTTCCTCTGTTCTCTTACTGGAAACTAAAAAGATTTTCTTTTCAGCATCAGAAAAGTCAAATACAATGATGCTAATTGGTTTAAGTCCATGTCACTTCGAAAGGAATTTCGTAGAAACTCTTAGCTAAATAACTATGATAATCAATCAGCAATGATTTCAGGATATATTTTCGACAGAATTTCGACAATCCCTGAAAGATTTTTATAATTTCGTTCAATGATATCATTCCGAACATTGCAAATCAAAAAATATGGACCAAAAAAATTGATGGTAGGATAAGGCAAATCTTTGTATTCGAAATAAGAAAAGCACAGTAAAAAAAAAGCGAACGACAGTTTGATTTGAGTTCAATTCAATCTTGATTCAGACATTAACCTTTCTTGATGAAAATGCTAACAGAATGCTGTTAAGGTTTCAGAATTTAACATTTATTTTTAAGTCTAAATAAAAAAGTATTTCGTGACATGGCTCAGCACGTGATAATGGTCCTCCAGCATGCGATAGCTGCATTTAGTGTCTATATCGCTGACAGTGTCGCATAAAAACCTGTTGGCTTATAAACAGTTTTGATATCGGACTTTTATTAGGCAAGAAAAAAGAAATATTGTGTATCATAAACTGTTGGATTATGAAAATTCTTTATTATCCTGTTGCTTTGGTTTCTGTCATAATTTATTTGTCCCTCATGTTTAAAAAAATGTTATGTAAGAATGAAAATAATAATTTTTTACATTAATTATACTGGAATCACATGAAATTAAAGGCGTAAATTAGCCATCCTACGTCTTCGGTTTTATGGCAAACAAGAGCCCACCTATGCCCCTTATTATTGGCATACCTTACGACAGCAGTCTGATCCTTATTCCGAAACTCATAACCAATGATATCAGAATATTTATAATTTTCAGTTTAACGAAATAAGATGTATCTTAAAGTTTTTAAAATCAGATACATTTCATTACATTTAAGTAGCCAGATCTTTACTTCAATTCGAATTAAATCAAATCCATTATTAAATTATTTGTATTTAGGAGAAATAATTTTCATGACAACTGCAATCTAGCAAATGAAATAAATACAAAGAACATAAGAAAATGATCGTAAATGTGTTATCAAGTGAACAAGAACGTCAAAAGATTATATTTCATATTAAAGATAAAATTAGGCCAGGAGAATGCTTCCCAAACATTGGTTGTTTCCAGACAAAGGGGATTACGGCTTGAGGCATCTTTTCAAGAAAAATTCCAAGGGAAATGCAATCAATCACCGCGTTTTTCCAATGATTATTACTGTCCAGAGGGAGTTTCTGAGCCATCTCCATCCCAAAGAAAGTCCTATTTGGCCGAATTTTGATTTCCACAAGAAGTTCAACTCAATTTTCCGGTTTCGGGAAAAGGACCAGCGAAGAATAAGACCCTTTCCCGTAGGCAAGCTTTCGGAATGATCTAAAACCTCTGGAAAGGAAAAACTATTCCCTTAATATCCCTTCCTTCTGCCGCACTCGCAAAAATTGTATCGATTTATTTCAATCCAGCAGCGAATATAAAAACGATTTCTCCAGTGGCCTGTATGTAATTTTAAGAAAAGATGGCTCCATGCCTGAGAGTAAATTTTCCAGCTATTGTTAAGGAATGTGGATCATATGCCGTAAAGTTTCTCTGGTTTTTTTTCTTCTTTGAGCTTTCTCTTTAATTCTTGCCTTATATTCTTCCGAAAAATCCATTATATATAAAGCTGATGGTTGATTCTATCGTTCTTCGTTACAGCATTATGCTGCTCAACACTCGCTTTTCCATCGTTTCACTTCTTCACATAATCCATTTTCTCCATACTCTACTCATTGCTCCTTGTCACTTATTTTCCCTTGGGATTAAAATACGGAATAACAAATGCCAAGCAAAAATTACATATTTTTAGCAGGAATTCATTTTTTTATTACTTTCGGTTTTAATGTGAACGGGTGCAAAAAAATATGATTTTGACATCAGTAGATAAGAAATGGCACTTCCATTGTCACAATCGACTCTCGGACCTTAGTTCAATATTTCAAAAAATGTGAGCTTCTCAGTAGTCTTTTTATTTCGTTACATTGTTTACGTACAAAAATTTAAGGAGATTTTAATGTAATGATTCCAGTAGGATCAACAGCGTCGGTAATCTATTTACCGATGTCCACTGCAAAATCTTTTTTTTTTATCGTGCGCGGAAAAATATACATTTCATATAATATTAACTAAATTTGAAGTTGGGAATAACTCAGCGCATTATTTAGTGAGAAAATTTACTATGAGCAAGAAAATATTTTTAGTTTTTTGGACCCGATGTTGAATAAATCTTCGTCTCAACATTACTTTCAGATCCTTTCTTAGGATTCATATCTTTCTCATTTTTCTATCAGTATATTTTTATGGAAAAAAAAAACGAAAGGTGGATGGTAGCTCATGCAATAATCTTTCTTCACAAAACTGTTTGCTTAGTAAATTTGTTTACAGAAAGAGTGTTGAATATTCAAAGAGAAACTTCCAATTTAAACAGGAGAGTTTTCTAAGGAAAGAGAAAAAAATTAATTTATACGGATAATCGCGATCCGTAAGAAGATTTATTCCAAACAGATCCGATTTGGTCTAAATATCTTTTCCTTTGCTACAACCATAAAGCCGTTTTCACTTGTATATGTGAAACAGTGTGAGCTTGGAATTCATAAAACCATTTTTCCTTTGAGAAGTTCCACCACCTGAAGCCGACACTTGCCTGAAATAGAAAAAGAAATTATGATTCAATTTTCGCTTTGATAGTGAATGTTAAGTCTTTAGAGCTCAAAATAAAATAATTATAATGGTATTTGTGAATTCCGTAAATTTATTACTTCTTAAAACATTCGGAAATCTTGAAAAAATTCATGCTTCATAGCATGTTACTCAGAATTTTTCGCTTAAATTTAAAATTTTAATCTCATCCAAATTATTCTGATCAATTCAATTATATTTTGCCATTAAAACCGAACCTCGTCTCGTCAAATGGTTCACGTATAACATAAATAAAATTCTGCGTGAATAACATTAACCTGAAATAACAACTGAAGAAATCATTTTCGGGAAAGAAATAAAACAGAAATATCCCGGATGTTGAAAAAAATTAAGTTCGTTTAATATTTTTGATTGAAAATTACGTAAAAATAATCTTCCATACACATGTGCAAAATTTTAAATATACCATATAAAATGTATGAAGTACCTCAGAAAAGAGATCCGAAAATGCCTGGTTGTTTATACGCAACTGCTTCAAAAGAATAATCAATAAATAAAGCCATGAAAATTAACCGGAATCTAACATTAAACTATTCATAATTTAATTAATATTTAACTTGACATTTCCATTTTTAACTGTAAAACTTGTAGAGAAAAGTTATGTATAATTGTATTTCGCGAGGATGAAACTTTAATCGACCTAGCTATTAGTAATGTCAGTTTCAGATCCGTAAAAGCTAAAAATATTATTTGTTTATCGTTTCTCACCGAATCAAATTAAATTTTCTGTAATAGAAGATGAAAAGAAGCAGACGCCTCAAAGCAAAGAAATGAGCAGTCTAAATGGCCGGTCCAAGTTATACTTCGATGGGAGAAAAATCCTTGCAACAAGCATTTATTTTTCAATAAGCTTTCAAACTTCCGAAGGTATTTGCCGTTTTTCTCTTGCCGAAATTACTTTTCCAATATTCTTATCGTCTGCCAGCTATTTATGTAAAATATAAATTATTTTTGACGTCAATATTGAGAAAAGTTTGTAACATGTTTTCCATATGTAAAATCCGGCTCGAAATGAAGAAGCCATGTGCAGGGAGTAGGAAACCCCACTTGCCATTTTATCCTGGCATTCAGAAGTCTTGAAGCAGCTGCAAATTTAAAATTAATATATTTCAAAGAAGTTTCCTACTGCTTCTTTCAGGAATATTTTCTGTAAAAAAATACAAAAATTTTCTACTCGATCCAGATTGGCGAAGATCTCAGACTTAATTTCGTCAATTTTTATGTGTTAAAGCATTACTTACTTATTCGCGAAAGGTTTTGCCATTCATTAATTGCCTAATTAATATTAATTGACAATATAAGCAGTTCTGCAGAACCATCACTTGATAGGATGCTCACAACAACTTACAAAAGTAGAAGCCATAATGTAGCGAGCAAAGTTTAGGTATTATTTTCTATCTCTTTAAAGCTCGAGCATATTTTTTTGAGATACCAATTTTGACGAAGGTAAACCTAATATTGACAGCTTGGCGAGGTGCCCGGCATAAAATCTATCGCCCCGTACAATCTACAAATCTGATAATCACACCCTCGGACAGGTTTTACTTTTTATTTATGCATCAGAATTTTGCTGCGGCAGTTATAAAAAAAAATATATATATATATATATATATAAAGAAGAAACAAGAAAAAGTTGTTGCAGTCGTCGGGGAAAAGTTTTTTTTTAAAAAAAGCAGAGGGATGATTGATGATCAAATGAGGAAAAACAACGGAAAATTGGAAGTGACAATCTTCGATACCGGGAGGCATCGTGCAGAGTCCGCGGCGAGTCACGCAAAATAATGCTCTTCACATGTAGTCCAATGAATAATAAGAGCTTTTTCGGGAACAAATTGAAAAAATTGTTCGAAGCACAACTTCAATTTCCTTGGATTAGTACGAATCGTGTCATCTCAAGTTTATGATGACATAACACGTTCTGCCTTCCGTGACCCGTGATCCGCGATTGAATTATTTGATTTAACATCTAAATTTCCAGGCATGGCCTCTTCGCGGGGCTGATTCATCGGAGAAATATCCACATCCAGAGACAACCCGGGCCGAAAAAAAAAAAAAAACCTAAAATAATCTTCAATTAATATCAAGAGTTTCCGAGCCGGTCTGGAAAACTCCCGGATTAATCCGTGGAAGCGGTGCGGGAAAAATGCAGAAAAGAAGATTTTCCACATAAGGATATCGACCAAGTGCACGGCATTTAAATCTTCCAGCAACACGTGGGAGTCATGTTCCCATCAGGCCAAAACCGATAAAGGAATGACAAATGGCAGACAAGTTGGACCAATAAACCCTTTCACATTTATTTCATGATCAGCGAGTCTAGACTTCTTTTTTTCCTTCGTGGAGGAATTTTTGATTTCGCAGGCCGCGCGGAAAACGTCCGAGATCCGGGGGTTCATCTACCAAATGAACGCGATGGCAATATATCACAGAAGCAATAAAATAGAAGATTTTTCCATTGAAAGCCGGCGAAATTATCGGGAGTTCTGCTCATGAAAGCGGGGCGAAAAAATTTCATCGAATGCCGTTGTCGCGGAGAAAACGGTTTCAGTCGGTGTCATTCGGCTGGAAACTGCTCCTCGGCATTGTGCTATACATTAAAAAAAAGAAAGAAAATGCAAAAAGCTCGACTTTTCCCTCGGAAAAGTCGATCTTTTCACACGGAAAATTTTTTCCATGCCGTCGACGTTTAAAATGAATGCAATGATTGGAAATTTAACAAAGAAAAAGAAGATAAAACTTGCGATAACGTAAATTTCTATTAATAAAAGCAAATACCTGCCAATAAAGGCAAGCAGTTGGGATTGTTCCCAGGCGCAGTAATAAATGTAAATGTTTGCAGGCATTTAATCGTTAAAAGTATTACATAAATGTATTTTCCTCATAGGAAATTTCATAATCTGCGAAATTAAAATATTTTTTATTGAGTGGAGAATTACGCTCCACATCATTGGCGGAATCAACAAATGAAAGAGATCGAATTTTCAATTTGTATTTTTCGATAAAGTTCAAACGGACGCGTTAGCATGATTTTGAGCCAAAAATGTACGTTTTTTTTATTCAGGTTTGAAACGATAAATCGAACGTGTTTCTCCAAATTCCATTTAAATGCATAGTAGAGAAAAATAAGAAAAAAGAAAATCCAACTTCTGGGTTCAGTTTATTCCCAAATGAGAAAAAATATCCCAATAATGTGAGCTAATTTTTTTGCGAAAACTTATTTCAAAGAATCGAAATAAAAACTCAGGGCGCTTTACATCGGGACCAGAAGAATAATATCAGTTGAATATTTTGGAAATATAATGGAAAAACCTTTTCCAATATATCCACGTCTGAAAAAGTTTGTCGGTTTACGGCGAGGTTAATCTCGGGAAAAAAAATTTCGCTTTCTGCCTGTCCGCTGATCGTGGAAATCCTACCTCAAAAGCTAAGACACAATGGGATTTTTCTTTTAAAGGAAGGAGAGATTGGGATTCGTATCGCGATGAGGAGATCCAGAACGGTGCCTGGAGTCAGTTAAATGAAGTTTTCCGTAGGGTTGGCCGCCTTTCGAATCCGAACGTCCCGCAGAAAAGGCAAACGGTCAACCGAAGTGAGAATTTCACCAAATAAAAATATGCGGCCAACGATCGCTTAATAAATTGGACTATTTAATCGGAAAATTCCCGAAAGACAGCTTTATTTTTAATATTAATGGAAAATGCCATCCCCGAGTAAAAATGTATATGACAACATTCCCACAAATAAATTTGAAAAAACCCACTGGGCATATCAATCATCAGAATTAAAAAGTTTTAGACGGAAATTAAGTCCAGGCTCCCAATTAACCACATATAAAAACAAGCTTTTGAAATTAAATCCTCTTTCCAACTTATTCAAGTCATCCCGTATTTTTTGTTTAGAATTATTTAACTGAAACACTTGAAGAAAGCAAACTTTTCGTTTTAATAAATAAACGTTTATTTTAAACCATATTTAAATAAGAGAATTTATCTCCCGCAATCAAACACCATATTGAAAATAACTTTTTCCTTACGTAAGATTTACAAATTTCTACATTTAAATATTGATACTGGAAATCTGAAATGTTCGCATTCAGGAAAGTGCTAAACCTTTCACTGAAAGGTTTTGCTCCCCTTTAAAATTAAGTAAATACAACATCAATATTAGTGTCCTTATTAAAATTAGATCTTGTAATATTCCTTTGGAATTTCAGCCATTTGCCTTTGCATTCAAGCGCTTCGTTCCCTCATTTTTATCTATATAACAGGACCAAAATTCCTGGCGGTCACCGAATAACCGCAGTCCCCCATTTTGGTGCTCGACCTGTACACGAAGAAGAAAGGAAAATAGACAGTTAAAATACTCCGAATTAGAGTAAAATATTCACTTACATTTGAGTCAGAATAAAATGAAAATTATATTAGAGGACCAAAATTATTTTTCCAACAAAAAAAATTTGAATGAGTTAATCCTGCCATTTGAGCTGTCATCAAAATGTATTATGTGGAAGGTGCCGTTGAGGAAATTTTACTTCCAAAGCCTTACAACGTTACTGAACCCTCAAGAAATTCTATTCGTGATTTACAACAAAATTTTTATTTGCAAATTCAGAAAACATTCTGACAGTAAATCATTCTGAAAAAAAAGACGCTTAATTAATCAGTTTTTCATTGTCCAAATCGAAGATTTTTTTTTACTTCTGTAACACGTTATATAAACTAGGTGTTATCCGAGTTTTCCCGAATCTGAACATAAACATATTTTAAAGGTTAGAATTATAATTATTGAGACGGTCATTTATTTTCAGGTAATGAGGACACCAAAATGTCAAAGATCTATTAGAATCAATATTCGATTCTAAGGAGTGAAAAGAGTCAGAGAACAATATTTCATGTCAGCAACTCGGCTTATTTTCGTGACCGACCAGAAAACAGGCAAACAGATCATGTCAAAATTCGAAGTTGAATTTGCATGGATTTTGAAATTTTGATCAAAGGCATCACATAGAAATTGGCGTTAAGAGTTCAGTTATCCATTTTAAGCATTATCGAACGATGAAATATATTAATCAGATTATATTTATAATAATTTGCGACGTTTGTTATTACAATTAAAAGTACTATTTTTTTAAAAACGGAATTTTTTACATTATTTTATTTGTGTGATTCTCTTTAAAATTCGTCTGAAAAATTTTATCGCATGCAAACGTAACTTTGGTAGGAAAATTTCACGAATTTATTTAACAATCAAGCTAAGAAAAAAATTTAATATTTTGCCCATAATCGTTAGTTTCTTTTGATGATTTTTGACCTGGATAATAAAAGTATACATAACCGCAGGTAAATAATTATTTAGTTAAATGTCAAAACTTAATATTCATCAGGAAAAAAATGCCAAAATTTGAAAATATCTACTGAATGTCAAAGAACTGATTGCTGCATTTGTCAGTGCCGTAGAAAAATAAGTTCGTTCCTTTGTTAACTCAGACACAAATCATAAATCCACATTCACCTATCGATTTCTTTTACGAGAGAAAAGTCAAAGTGCTAAATTTCTCAATTTTTTCCGCACTTTGTAAGGAAATCCGAAACTTCAAGAAGAGTCCGGTTGAAAAAATTTTTTAAATCGAATTTATCCGAAAATATCCGATTAAAATGAGGTTATGAAATTGGATTATATTTTTCTCTTCTTTCTTTATGTTCCATTACAACTAAAAGCTGCATTGCTACCGCATCCAGCTATGATATTATGTCTTTTTTTAATATCAAGGTAAAAGCTTTTACTAAGGAAGTATTTTGCAGAAGAGAATAAGAAGAAAATTTAATCTCCTTTACCATTAACTGCAGAGGAATATAAACGTGGAAGTGTTTTCTGACGGAGCGACAATAGGGAGCAGGGCCACGTTTTTGAACAAGACGCGAGGAAATCTGTTTGAAGTTTTATGTTACATTTGGAATTTCGGTACTCGAGAAAACTTGAAATGCCAAGAAAAATGCTTTGATAATGCAGGGAAAACAGCCAAAAGTTTTTTTATATCCTAAAACATTTGAATAAACCCATTAGCTGATCTGGGTCTCCGAAGTAACTTCTCCCATTAGCTCCTGCAGTTTGCCTGCCGAATGTCTGATTCTGCCTCAGAAACTCATTCCAACGTAGAATTTAACCCCTGGGCAAAACATATTCCGTCCTTCGTAGTAGCACAAGTTTGTAAAAAAAAAATTTTTACGGTTTTGTTTTAATACTATTCCAAAACGGGTAATAATAATCTCTAATGTACAAAACAAGGTCCAAAAGCTTAGGAAATGAAGTAAAGATTAAAAAGAAATACTCTCTTGGTCCTTCATAACAATAACGTGTACATGCACCTTCTGAAATTGAGAATAAATTTTAGAGAAGATATATAAACAAAAAAAAAAAAATATATATATATATATATAAATAAAATCCTTGCGAATGCACAGCGGAAATGTATGAAATGTGCGATTCTTTTTCATCCTTTCCGGTTTCACCGCAGTATCTTAGAAGAGACAATAAAAAGGATAAAACCGTCTGCTCCAGCGTAGTTTAGGTTACATAGTTGCAAATTATCCGACCATTCAACAACTGTGATTTTTTTCACATTGTCGAATGATTACCAACAAGATAATCAGAAAAATTAATAGCAAACGAAAGTCACTGTAAGATTGCAAAAGTAGAAGGGCAAAGTATTAAGACGTAAAATGAAAATCTTCTCTTTAAAACACAAGATGAATTGCTGCCTCTTATACAAAAGCAAACATTACAAACTCTTTATAATTATAAAATATATAAACACTAATTCCATTTTCTCCCTTTCCGGTAATTATTATTTTCCCGAGCTATCGTGATGGAAAATACCAAAAGGTTCGGCGTTTGATTCGAACGCCCTTATTATAATGTAAATATTATCGCTTTTTTTTTTTTTTTTTTTTTTTTAGGGGTAAAAATGTATTGACAGCGATCGAAAGCAATCGCAATCGAAAATTTAAAAATTCCGCCATTAGATATCGCGCAGATTTTCAACAACTGGAAGGTTCCTTCCTTTCGATGCTGAGCATTTATCCAGGGCTCGTCGAGATTAAGCATTCGGCTGTTTTTATAAGGACTGGAAAGCAGGCCTGGAAGAAAAGAATCCGGCACAAAAGTTAAAAATGAGAAATGGGAGATGTGGAAAACGTATCCCGATAAAGTCCCAGGCGAGAACATTCCCCATTCATCACAGTTCAATGAGGCAGAAAATTTAAATAAAAAAGAGTTTTCAACTGCACCACTTCAGAATTTACGCATTTTATCAATATTATTTTCGGCATGGGCAAAATTCATTGTTTTTTGGAACCTGCGAATGTGTCGCGCAAAGTCAGATAGCAAAATAAATCGGAACCGTGATTAAATGCGAACCGAAATTTGGAAACCTGATTTCATTCCGGGTTTTAAAATTATTTCATAGCGAACAACACGTTTTGAAACGATCTTGACGCAGGCATCGCATGTTTCTTCCGGAAAAGTTTCTGTGCAATTAATAATACTTGCGAATGACATTTTAAAAGATTAGGGTAAAAAGATCATTTTGCTCTGCTACCTATATTTTCACGTGCATAAAATAAATTTCAAGTCGTAGGAAGTCTGGATGACGTGAAAATTGTTAAACCTAATTATTAACTAATAACGTTTGATATTGTATAATTGAAATTAACTTCACACTAAATTAGAATTTAAAAAAAAAAAAAAGGCTTGAAACTTTCGCATAAAGTTACTGCTTCATTTTACCTTGTATTTTTGTTTGAAAGATTTAATGTTAAATGCTGCCAAATAAATATTTTAAACATAAATGAATATAAAACTAAAATAATTATCAGTAAAATCATCTTTCTTGAAAGGGCACGCTGGGGCTCAAAGTTAGCCCTTACAGGTAAATTAACGATAAAATGTTATCGTCTCTTTGATTTTCAAATTCTGTTTCATACTTCTCGGTACTATATTTATGGCAATTACGAATGCCATTTTCCCTTCGAATCGGGCAACGTGCTAAAAGATTAAATTATCAGATTTCGATTTGTATAACCGTTGGGAAATATGGAAGAAGTGTGAAATGTGTATTGCGGAGTGTTAAGTCCAATCCATTATCCTGCCTGTCAAGTAATCATTTCCACAAACCATCGCTGCACGCTATGCTCCCTCAACAAAACTTTAGGTCAAAGGGATCTTCATGAAAGCGATTTAACATTAGAGACGTCCGAACAAAGACGCGATCCTCCCGTTTTAGATAATGCACCGACTGAACTCGTTTTTGAAAAATTGGAAGTGAAGGAAAACTGAGGAGTTCTTGCCTCTAAAAGCGAATCATAAGGCACATCCAACAGAATTTTCGCGAATTACAAAACAGTGCAGTGCATTTCTTCATCTCGTAACCCGCATTTCGAAGGAAAAAATGAATGTTCGAGTTCAAATTTCAAAACTTATAAATGGAATGTAAATACTCGTAAAAACTGCCAAATGTAAATAGAAAATTAATCAAATTCGGATCGTCAATGCCTAATGTTAAATCTAATTTCATAAGCTACGTACTTCGAGAAAACAATTCGCGATTAAGCAGTTTATGTTAATTCAACCACATAAAACAGCAATTTATATTAAAAAAATTTTCCGGAGCTTTGAACAAACTGAAAACGACTAAATATTTACAACGAGGCCTAAAGATTGCGGAATTTTGGGAAATATTCAACCGCATTTATGTCATCAAACGTAATGTGGTTATCCCCAAAAAGCTGCTGCATTAAATTTTACGCACGGATTAGACAAAAAAATTCTGTTTTAGAGAGAATCCGTTCTTCCATTGTACGATAAACCCTTAAACTAACCTGAAATCCCTTTTATATAAATATGGAAAATATTTTTAGCTTCCTCAGAAATTTAAACATTATAATGGACAAAGCCATTGTATTGAATATATATTTTCTTATTCTGAATGTATCGTGGGCGACACCATATGAATACTAAGGAAAAGCTTCCCTTTTTTACTGTTAGATATCCTAAAGGAATATAATACAACGGAATAAAAATCTCAAAGAAAAAGAATCAAATATGCGAAAAAATTATTCTTCCCAGTTATTACCGATAAAAAAAAGTTTAACTTTGTCGAATAAAAAAAAAAAAAAAAAAAAAAAAAAAAAAATTAATAAAAGATCGCTGCTGAGCAACTTTGGTTTTGGGACGGAAAATATCGAGAAAATCTAATGTTATCAACCCGTGATTAATATGAATAAAACCAAATGATGTGCAAAGGGTGCGGCTTTTGGGTTCACTCACATATGCCGATGATTTACGGACACAATTTCCTTAACGATCTCCCAGCGAATCAAAAATACATCGCAGAAGAAAAATTTGTGAAAATTTGATTTTCATTTGAAAAATAAAAAAAAATAATGGCAAAATGGGGAGCATAGAAACGTCTAAAGAATAATTCGAAGATCCAACATTCTCCAGTACTCTTTTTGTTTAAAAGGAAATAAAATGGAAAAAAATTTTATGTGGTCTGCCCCATAAAAAGAAAAGCCCATGATAGCACGAAGGAGAGCAATTTAACCGAAAACTAAATGCTTAATATCAACACTCGAGCTAAAATATAGCTAATTTGCTGTTATAATATTTTATGGAAAATAATGATGGCTCAGCTCTATTAAACTTCGATTTGGAGCTTTAATATTTGATATAAATCAACGGGCAATCATAGTGTGCGAACAGTCATAATTCTATTTTCAATAAAAGTACATTATTAAATAAAAATTATAACTGAAGTCAAAATTATATAAATCATATTAAAAGGAAAAATGTGTTTGAACAACGAAGGCAAAATTAAATTCGTAAAAACAGAAACATTTTTGTGATTTTTGTTTCTGGATTTGGTTAACTACTCGAACTATTTCCTTCTATTAATTAAACCATGCTTTTTATATCAGATCAATCTTTAATCTTAAAACATGGATTACTTTTATTTAAATCCATAAATGTTTTATTACGTCAGAAATCAGAAAAGCTTATCGAACAAATGGTATAAATAGTTTTATTTCGAATAAAAAATCCATAATTATATTTTACAGATTGAAATTATTATTTGGATAATTAATATGAATTTACGTTATTCTAGCACAAAACCTAAAATAATTAGATATCAGAGATCTGAACAACCTGTAAAATATTTTTAATATTATAATGTGACACGTAAACATTAATAACCTGTTTTTAAATTTAATATAATCGTAAAACACACAATTAAAATACCGATTAGAAATAATATCATATCAAACCGTAAAATATTTATTTTTAAAGCAATACATGAAACAGTTATTTTCAGATGAAATTTCAAGGCAAAATACAAAATAAATATCATTGGTTGTTACATTTTTTCTAATATTCACAAATAATATTTAATTATCTATAACGCGGTATTAGTTCTTTGCATGAAACAAAATTCAAAGCTGCATTTTTATAAGTAGTAATCGCTTATTAAATAGACAAGGAGGGAATAATAATAATAATAATAGATTATTCAAAACCCGGTAATGGAATTTGCATGTAGGTATTAGCAAAAACGCTATCATACCCAACGCTGTTAAAGAGAACAGCATCGACTGCTTTTGGCAAATTTTGGCCGGAAAAATAAAACCGTACACATTCTTCAGTTTCCCGCAAATTAACCATCACAAAGGAACTGGCAACGCGTCCGATTGTTTAAAAAATAATAAGAAAGTTAATAGCAAATGATAAATGACCCAACTAAATTGGTTTTAACCTTAACAGCACAGAAAGAAATATTCAAAAAGCGAATGTATATTTGGTTATTAATCATTTCGAGTAAGTCCAGGGAATAAAACGGTAAAACTGGAAGGTAGCAAATTCTCCAATTGGCGAAATGGGAAAGGAATATCCGGCCGGTGAAAAACACAATTTCAGTTCAAAAAAACCCGGAGGAAGATGAGAACGTCTCATGTCGATAACCTGACATTTAAAGAAAATCACAAGAAGATATCAGCCGCCGTCATCATATTCCCTGCTTCTATAATCCTTTTAAGATAAAAGGAAAGAGGAAAATATTTTTTTCGATTTTCAAAAGATGGTAACATTGACTTTCGCTAAATGTCACTGTCGTTATGGAGGAGAAGAACGAACCTGGTGGAAGTCCCGAGTGAACTTTCCCCATAAACCGTTCCTACGGTCTTTATTGCCGGTGAAAACTCGTTTTTTCATATTTGTTTTTAATTTAGCGGGGATTTTCCTCCTCTTTATCAAGCACATGAAAACCAAATGTGGCGCATTATCCTCACTTCATCTTGGTGGTAAATGCGACAGTTGCCGTAACCCCAGTTGACGTGTCGCACTTTTTTACGGTCACATTCCAGGCTTGTGTTTCCGTGACGAGCGCGGCGAACTTCTTTGCCCCGCGGAACGTCACTTCCGACTTTTGGCATCCTTTTCCCTTCCGCTAATGTTCTCCCCCTCTCGTTTTCATTCTCCCGTTTCCTTTGCGATCCTTGACGGAAAGTCCAGGGCTCCCGCATGCGGCGAGGCGGGACCGGAAGAGGAGGCCGCTCGTTCCCGGAGCAATTTCCTCCTTCTGCCAGGTTCATCAAAACTAACTTCATGCGGACTTTTCCGCGGAGACGGGAGAACCGAGGAGTCAGGAAACTTTGGACGAATTTTCGGGCGGTTGGAGGGCATCGAATGCGGGAATTTCAAACCGGGATCCGCGAGCGGGAAAGCCGTCGCTTTTCCATCCGGCGGTTTCCGATTTGCGACACGTCCTCAAAGAGCTTCAAAAATTTCGAGAGGCCCGAAAGGAGAAAATTCCCCGTCCCCGTTGGAAAATCCCGCGCCAAGTTTAAGGGAATATCTTAAATGAAGATAATGTCATCGATTTTATGTCTTTCCACCGATGGATCCGTTTTTCCTTTATCCGTTTCTGATGTTTCCTCCATTGTATCGCATTGCACAACTTTCGGAAAATGCAAACGCACGGAAGGAAACGATTCCGTTCATTAATAAAAATCTGATCGATTTCATGCCAATCCGGACTCGGATCGGGAAGGTTAAATTTCGGATCGATCCCGCGGGAATGAAAAACTCTTTCCTTTTTTTATATGCAAATTTCCTCCCTTTCGCCCTGATTTTCCCCCGGATGATTTCACATTAATTTTACGGCTTCAGCAACTATTTTGTTTCAATTAAATGGAAATTATCAAACTTCTGGTTCTTCCGTGCGGGGTCGTATAATCCACCGAAGATAAAAGCTCGTTTGATCAAATCAAATTTACAGAGTCATTAAGCAAATCTTTCGCAAATACGTGCAATATCCAATCTCATTTCATCTGGTAGATTAAACTGCTAATTAGAATTTCGGATTATGTGAAGAGGTGCCTCATCACAAAAAAAAAAAAAAAAAAAAAAATAAAAATTCCACGTTCGTGCCAATGTGTAATTTTGTTTTCCGCTGCGCAGCAAGGGAGAGTACACGAAAGACGCATGCTAAACAGGGGTGTAAGCATACCCGTTTCACATGTAGTCCTTTTTAATGTGTCTCGCTTAAAAATTAATACGAAACAATTCGAATAAGAATATTTAATACTGCACGTTAGTTTAAATCGGGATTTTGCAATTCGAAGCTCATGAAATATTATCTTAACGGGTCGAAGAGCAAAAAGACCGAGAAACTTCACTCTAAATGCCTTAATGGTTCTGTTCCCTTGAACTAAATGGAATTATTTACTTGAAATTTCTGTTGAGGAAAACTTTGAAGGCAGTTAAGTAACTTCCATGCGATTGTTGGGCTCGTTAGGAATGTACATTGTCCTGCTTTGATTCGCGGATTGTTCATCGGGGATGTAAACGTTCGAAACGTCCAGGGGATGTGAATGTCGGCAAACACTCGAGCCTGAAAATATTATTTATACGTGGGCTTTTCTTTTTTTTTTTTTTCTTTGGACAAACATTTCGAACGGAAGCTTAGACATCGAGGGATGTCCCGGGAAAACATTTTACGTCGCTAAACGAATTTCTTTTTCATCGCATCAGCTTGCAAAACTATCAACTTTCATCGAGTTTGTAATTAGTTCGAGTTTTCATGGTTGGCACCCTGAACTTGATAATTATTACGATGCGATGCCGGTATAATGGCAAATAACTCAAATTAGCATGCGCTTATCAAGTTGTTCTCCGATTTTAATTAATTCGCATTGTCAGAAGTGAAGAATTTAGGACGAAAACCACGGGCGGGGACCCCCTGGAACAGGATGGGGCTGGATTTGGAAACTTGAGAAATAAAATTCTATCCATGTGAAAAAAAAAAAATCCCTTTGCTACCCCTCACGCTATTCACCGCCTATGGTAATTTCTGGACAAAGCAAAAGCCAACACGGCCGAAAGCCGTGAATGTGATAAATTCGTACAAAATTCCCAAAAAAATTAACCCCCAAATTTCAAGTCGCAAGTCTGGATTTGAAATTGTCACCCAGAAAATAAATTTTTCTGTTCCGAATGTAGCATCAAAGACAAAATCTTTAAAAGCTTATCCCAGTTCAAAAGATGAAAAAACCATTTTCAACGTGGATAGATGATTGAATAGTGAATTAATCGATAAAAAATAAATAAAGTTTCCTTTCCATGATTAGTCCTGGGCAATGCATCAAAAGGGCAAAACTCGTTCCTTTTTATTTTTGACATCGATCAAAAGTTCTGACCCGAAACCAAATTTTCCCTTGCCCTCTCCCTTGTATCATTTCATGCATTTGGATTCTTTTTCTTTATCGCGGTCCGGACAAAATTCTTATATATTTTACACTGAAGTTTTTCTCAACTTTAATTTGAACGAGGAAACTTCTCTTTTCAATAACGTATATGCTCCAGATTTTTTTTTTTTCGCGTTTTCCCTTTCCTTTGCCCAGCGCCGTAAATAATATTTAGGAAACTGACCGCTTTTCCTATACTGTTCCCATCTCTTAAATAAAAATCTGCAAAGTTGCATATATTCAAGTGCTGGTGCCAGTTTTTGGTGGTTATACACCCGAGTTAAAAAAAAAAAAATTAATGACGGGAGCCAGAAATATTTAATTCTGGAAGTAGCTTGTTGAAAGAGAATTTATATAATTTGAATCGAAAGCCTCTTTGATAAAGGCAAAGATGGAAAAGCCCAAAAATGATTAATACTCTAATAATCAACCGAATTTGATCCGGAGTAATGTTCAAATTGAAATTTTGACATCTCGTCAAAGTGACTATTCCTACATTTAATTCAAAGCCAACATTTTAGTATTATTAGATCATAAAAACTCAATATTATTTTGTGTATTTACCGCAAAAACTTTTGGCATTAAAAAATTAACGATAAAAGAAACTTAGAAGTTTAGTATCAGGCATAAAAAGAAAATATAAATTATGAAATATTGCATCTGTGAAGATCTGGACGAAAACGGGGAAATCAGAATTTTGAACAATGCTTAAATCAAGCACGAGAATCGAAGTTTGAATTGTTAGTTAACAAAGTATTAAGAAAATAACCTAATTAAAAAATAACGCAAAAAAAGGAACTTTAAAACTAAAAACAGTGAGAGATTATTTTAATGAACTAAAATGCTAAAATAAACTTCTGAAGACTTCATAATTAGACGAATATCATGATCTGCGTGAATTATCTTTTTCCCGTCGTGAATTTCCCGGCGAAATAATGAAAAATATGATTTGGCTCAAATGTGATAAACCGCAACAGCAAAAGTAGATATTTTTTGGTTTATCGGAACATCGGAAATTTACAGTAAAATCAAAGTTCGGATAAAATGCGCACAATCAAGTAGTCTACTTGACATGATTACAGCCGAAATGGTCGGATTTGAAAAAAATACTTCTTACCACATGATGGTTCGACATGTTTCGCCTCTTTCTGGCACGTCAAGAAAGCACAGTCTCATTCGTGCCTATCCGTTTGCGGATTTAGCAGGTTTCTTCAAAACCTGACTTTGCTGCCTCAGACCTGCTAAGACTTAATTGTCTAAGACTGTGACCTGCTAAGACTGTGAGTAACCGAAATCATTCTGCTGGCAGCACACGCAGAAAGGAAGTCCGCCAGGCCGTTCGCCGGCACACAGCGTGATGTGTGCCCTACCTCCCCAATTTTCAGCCATTCACCAAATATATACGGGAATTTTTTTCCCAATATTCGATTCTGGACATTTTCCAAACTTAAGACATTCTTTGAAGGGCTATTGATTTTCCAATATCGAAGTTTAGCTTTATGTGAAAGGCATTTTGAAAAATCTTCTTAGAGGCGAGTCCCGAAACTTCTTCCAGACTCCTACGGTAAATAAAGCGCGATCGCTTTCGCTAAAATCCGATTTTAAAGAAATTTACATTTATAAGGAGAAGAATACTTCGAATGCATTTAGTTTTCATTCTGCGTTTTTTCGTGTAATAATAAAAAGTTAAATTTTTTCACGTCATTTCCTTTTCCCATGCTTCCATCTTCCACGGGAATGGGGAAGGAGCTGGAAATTTTTCCTCGAGCTTCTTATATGTGAACGAACAGATGAAAAAGAAATAGAAAAATAGTCGACAATAATTTTTATATCCAAATCTCGCCTTCGAATCGTTCCCCGCTTGGTTCGTCTCTGGAGGTAAACGGTGAGTGCGACCGTGTGCAAATGTTTGCTCATTTCCTTTGGACCCGTCTGCAAGTTAGGTAAGTTAGGTGACAAGAATTTGAAAACCTCGCTTAAAACCAGAATTCTTGAATTTTTCACAGCATCGGACCTTAAATAAACCACCGCTTCCTCCATTCCCTGACGGGGGATATGTTTATTCTGATAATAAAAGGGGCAAGCAAGGAAACTAAAGTTTGTACCCTAACGAGGCTCACGGTATGAAGAATAAGTCCTTATCGCTGTGCTGTAATGAAGATCGCTTGAAATTCTTCATTATATTTTCCCCCATGTTTCCTCCTCTACGTTTGAATGCAGCCAATCTGTAAATTTTAGTAATGTCCTACATAATTATTAATGTGTGCTATATTTAAGTCACCGCTTAGGACGGGAATAGTTTCAAAAAATGTAGCTACAAAAGTATGAAATTCAAACAATTTTTCAGACGTCGAATATTTTCAATTTTTATTAGTTATGCGGCATATTAAATCATTCAATTGGAACATTTTAAGTAGTAAGAACACTAAAACGTTTTCGAGATGAAACTAGGAACACATCACAGCGAGTAAGAAAGTTTCTTATTTGAAAGAAGCCTTCGGGCACCATTAATTCCGCCGTTTTAAGGTAGTTCCCCTATCGCTTATTATTCAAGCTTGAAAACTTAAAAATATTCGTTAAAAATCCAGCGCTGAGAAAACGTTTTTAAAGAGTTAATAATATGCTATCCTTATAACATTACAGTTCGAGGATTTGCTTTAGAAATATTATTCAATAAATACAGTTGGATACAGTTTGCTTTTATTCACGTTGTTTTCAAAATTGCTTTGCCTGCTAAGCGAACACTAAATCGCATCTGTGCCACCGGCCGAAAACTTTGACCAACCCACCTTAAAATCGTTTGGGAAATAGATCGGAATTATTATGTATAACGAAAATTAAACCTCGAGACTAAATGCATACTTTTTTTGAATTCCCTAAAAACAAGTTGAAAAAGTACGTGCAACATATGTCAGCCACATGAGTGAACTCAGCGCGAAGAACTGCGTGCTCCGTCCAAAGAAGGTTGCAACCAATTTCGTCAGCTAAAACAATAAAAAGCATAATGCCAGTTACATTATTTTAGAATGCTTTTTGAGCCCTACGAGAATAATTCAACCAAAAAGAATTAGTTCTTGGTAAATTTAATTTGCAGCCTAATCATTTCTACCACTGAAGAAGAACAATAGATGTGTCTTCTGCCGAAGAAACATTTGTCATATTTTTCAACACTTTTGTCAGTTAAAAATTACTCGGTAAAAACTTTCGGCCGATTCCTTTCTTCGAGCATATTCGGGTATAAAATGCAAAATGTTCCGAGATAAAATTTTCCTGTTTTTTTTTTTTTTAAAACAAAGCAAGATTTCATCTTTTAAAACATTCTCCCTTCTTAATAGCGCTGAAATTTATACTCTGAACTTTACATAAAGCGAGAAAAGAAACCGGCGAAAAGGATCTCACTTAAAATCAAGCAATCACAGCATAATTAACATGTCAACGGTAAAAAGTCTTTGAGATATCAGATTAGTATATAACGTGACTGTTTGAAAACTACTTCGCACTTCCATTTTTGTGATTAATATATTGCGTAAGTGGCAAACACATGGGATTTTGGAGAATTCCGAAATGGCGATTGAGCACTTAAGTTATTTCGCGATTTAAATTTTACGACGCCGAGGAACGCAACCACGTAAGAAGCATCAGAAAGTTCCGTTTCTGACAATTTCGGTTTCGAAATAACGTTTTCGATATGCGTTTTATATTGAGTGAAAAATAAAGAAAGAGAAAGAAGAGAAAAAATGGCATTTCGGCGGCAAGTCCCTCCAAATTTACCTGCAGCCGCGGGACGTTGAATATCTCGCCCCGCGATCTTCATAATATTCATTATCGGACGCACGAGAACAAATTTTTCAAATTGCTGCCCCAGAGTCATCTCCGCAGAGGCGGAAAAACCTCGTCGAAAATGCTCACGTGAAATTTGATGCCGTAAATTTCGGCAATCCAAAATCAATCTTTCCTGCCCCGGGGGATTTGTACGGTTTCAGCGAAAATTCATATTAACCAACTGGCGGCAAAATCTGTGCAAGATTTTGAGGGCTTCTCCCGATAGATAGCGATCTGACCGGAAGCCTTATGTGGGCGCGCTGGCGCTCGCATTTAAGCGAACTTTCCAAAAGTTAAGGCTTTCCCGGGAAATGCATAGCCGAAGTTACACGAGTCACGCCTCGACGCTTTAGGTCACAATGGATTTTGGAATCTCCTCGTCCCGGATTTCAAGATGATTCCTTTCAGCGTTCCCCCATTCTCTGTGGGCGTCAGCTGTCGCAATTATCCCATTTTATCATTCGCTAATACGGGCAAAAACACTGGTCAGCAACTTCGGCCGATTCGAATCGGGGAATTCAACGGGTTCCAATAAATATTTTCCAGCGTTGGAAACGTTTCTAAATTTTAATTCTGATGTGACACATCTTTTTCTTTCTTTTTTTTAATCTTCGGCTCAGAATGAGACGTTTATAAATACATTATATTAATAATAATAAATTTATGGTACCGGAGGGAACGAAATAATGTAATGTCTTTGGATAAATTTCAGAGAGAGAAATTGTTATTTTCCCCGAGATATTGCACGATAAATCAGCAAACATCTTGTATAAGTTGATAATTACCCGCGTAATTGATATAATTCAGTGTCTCGGTGATTTATGCACCTTTCGGCGTGTTGCCCCCTAAATGCTTTCCCAATTTGACCATTTACGTAGAAGAAAACGTGAATTTTCTCCCTTTCGCCAGCTTAAATCTTTGGCCGTTCTCCAGATATAAAAAGCATATCCGAAAAAACATCGATTTTCCACTACATAAAGCGCAAGGTATTGCGTGAAGTGTTTGTTTTTTTGTATTTTTCAACAAAAGATCACGTAAAAAGAATGCGATGGAGTGAAAATTAACTTCGGCAAAACCTCAAGCGGTCCTTGATTCGAAACCGCGAAAAGCAACTCGACGCAGTCTGCAAGGCTTTGAAATGACTGCTTACGAATATCGTGGCAGATATGCGAAATGCACGAGAAAACATCGCTGATCGGTTGTGCTCCTCTTTTAAGCGGCAGCATTTGCTTTATTGGGTCCAGCGAAATTAAATTTATGCGCAGCTTATTGACGAGAGTTAAAAGTGCCGGTTTGGAGGTGTGCGTCAACATTTGAGTGCACGGTGGTCGCTGCACGAGGAGAACTCTGCTCCTCCTGACAAAATCAACGGACTTGCCCACAATTTCCGCTCAAAAGAAATGCGAAAGGCGCAATGTTGGTCGCGACAAAAGGTGCCTTCCACGGGCACGGCCCTCCGGATTTAAATTTTGCGACAGGGAAAGGAATCCACGAACAAATTGTTATCTGGAATATTGCGAAGAAGTGAAGCTAAATAAAGTCTTCACACGAGTTCATTGTGGCAAGTTACTGACCTCGCGGATATTTTTCATTGCATTTGAAAGGAACGAATTGAAACTTTGCGTACATAAATTATTATTTCACTGTTTTTGCTTACAAAAGGATTGAGATACTATAATTTTTAATCTCCCTTTAGATCTCAAACTTAAAATACCATTTCAACACGGAAAAATGCATTAAAGACATCCTACACAGGCCCTCCCAGTGTTTCCATCAAAAACTTTCTAAAGAACATAAAAATCACTTTTTTATTGGTTTTTAAAAGCCTTAGGAAAAGTGAGAAGAAAGTATTATAATTCCGAAAAAAAATAGGTTAAGTTTTTGAAAAATTTTTCCATTTCAACTTCTCTTTTCAACTTCTTTGTTCATTCCCACGACCAAAATTTTTCAAAAATTTTCAAAATGCTCATTCACACACAGTTAACATTTACAATGTCGAGGAAGTATGTGAGAATATCCGAAGATTTTATTAATACTAAAAAAATCGGCTCTGATAAAATCTCAATAAACGAAAATATGTCGATGAAATATGGATGATAAAGCAAGTCTCATTTAAATCTAAAAAGGGAAGATCAGAACATTTTTTTTTTTGACTAACATGATATAACTCACTGAAAATACTATAAAGATGAAAATGAATCAAATAAAAGCTAAATGAGGGTACCAAAGAGTGTGAAGGACTTTAAATTAAAGCCATAATAAAACGGTCATTTTGTAATTAAGTCAATCATATTAATAGAGCTTTATGTACAGATTCTTCTACCCTGTGTCACTTTATTAAATGGGAAATTAGTTTTATGTATAACATTCTCCTTTTTACATTTTTTTCACTCAATTTTTTTTCTTTCTGTCCCTTCATAGCGCTCCATTATTTATGCTTATAACGCCGTTTCGCATTTTCCTTGAACTTTTATATAACATTCATTATATTACCTTTCTTTAGACAAAAAAAGTTAGGTGCTGGCTGTGAAATTAACGTTGGAATCACTGCGATCTATGCAAAAACCTTTTCATGCTCATCAATAGCACGAAAAGATTTTTGCATATATTCAAATGAGCATGCAGAAATAAGATACAGTCTTGTTTCTTAAAGCACTATAAAATTCTGTAAAATTACTTCATAAAATTCATTAGTAAAATAATAAAAAAAAATGTATATTTCCTTTTTCTACTACGTGTATAATTTTTATCTGGGAGAGTTAATTGTATTTATTTATAAATCAAGACCCATTTATACCATGCAATAATATCAACGAGTATACATGAATTCTAGATTTAAAAAACATTTAAAGAATAACATTGATTAAGAAAAATTATACAATAAACAATAACATTACATTATTACAATATTTATTAAATAAAATTTAAATAAACCTTGACTTTGGTATAAAAATGATAAGTGAAACAAAAAATACATTTTAATATATTCAAAATAAGAAGGCACTTAATTTTTAAAAGTTTTCTTTAATATTGACTCATATAATTTTCCTATTTTTCGCAACTTTAACCTTAGTACCTAATATATTTCAGTACAAAAATAATTATTAGTCAAATGTTACATAAATTCCATTGTTTGATTCGCATAATTTTTTGCTTTAACAATTGCGTGTGAGGAAACCGAGATGTTCGAAGATTTCGCGAATTTCCCAGAGGTTGGCATCGCCAGTTCATGATCACTTATCTTAAAAATAATGAACAATTAGGCGACATCCTGAACGGTTATGTCGATAAAATATTGACATATCCTGAGAGAGAAAACTCATCGTAGAAAACTTACGTAAGTAGTAGAAGATGCCTCGATCAGAGTTTAACAATCGCAATTGAAAAAGCGTTAGGCTGACATACTAATCCGTTCCCAAAGCAAAATATATTTTGAATTATAAATTGCTCATAAAAGAATATCTTGAATATTTCATCAGCAACGTCTTCAATTAAACAGTCTTTTTCTAATGTCATAAATTCCACTGATAATAAATTTAGGGTTGGTTTGGAAACAACTTAAAGAAAAGAAAAAGTACAATGGGGCACGCGAATTTCGTTTCCCACTAATGGGCTCCCTTACCATTTCTTTAGGAATTAATAATTATGACGAATTTAAGAAAAAAAACCCTTTTCGAATGTAATAAATGAGATGTACTCAACAACACAGGTTCTTTCTTAATAACTTGCCAAGAAAAATAAATTAATTATTTTTGCCATTTTAAAATGATGAGAAAAAGATAATCGGAGAACTTTTCTGTTTCATTAAAAGAAAAGAGCTACAAATCGTCACACGTACGATTATGACATCGCTCACGTTGCATTTATTAGGTGTTGTGCATAATTCAGTTTGCAAATAGATGGAAATCCAATTTACACTGGTCAATGATCGATTTTTGTGGTAAACATACTTGCAAATGGATCAAAAGAACCGGCCGCAAAAGTTTATAGAATATAATAAGACGCAAAAAGTTTCACCCTCTGTGACTGCGAAGTTTAACTTTTCTTATGAAAATGTCAGTAACCGACTTAATCGTGTATTGCTAAATAAAAAATTACAAAGCACATTGGAAATAAGACAAAATTATTTGAGACGGAAGCTTTTCAAACCAAGAGACCTTTCCACAATGTGGAAAATAAATTAATTCATAATCCAAACATAGTAATTCCTCTGATGAAAATTTCTTACCATTTTTGAAATATCCGAACATGATTATCACATCTAATCATGGTTTTACTTTGAAAATACAAGAAAATAATGACAACATGCAATTATTCACATTCATATATAAAAAGAGGAATAAATGAAAGTAGCGTAGCAACGCTACGATTTGGTATAAAATTCTGTCTCAAGAACTACAAGTTATATAAGAGTGAGAAGTAAAAAAGAGAAAAAAAAATTATTCGGCAATATACAATGTATATTCCAGAAAAACTTTTTTACAGATGCATCCGAAAACTGTAAATATGCTGTATTAGAGATTTGAGTATGTAATGTTTAAAAGACTCAAATTTGAGTCTTTAAAAGTTTAAGGTTTGATATATCTTAAACTTTTAAAAGATCCAGCTGAATAACTATTTAGGCATCAAAACTGATATTGAATATTGAATGAAGCTGTTTTCCAAGACTCATGAATAAAAACTTAATTGATAAATATGGATATTTCTAAATTCACATAAAATGAAATTTTAAATTAATATTTAATATAAACTAAATGTTTATGAAATGTGAACGATACCAGTATGTGAACATAAAATTAAACTCATGGTACGTCAGGAATAGTGTTATAAAATAATATACTCATAAATTACATCTTTTTAGATCCATAGCACTGAAGGAAAATTTTGGTTTAATTAAAATGATATTATAAAATTAACATAGTTAATAGCCAATGAATTTTCATTGCGTGATCCTCTGGTATTTTTTAAAGTAGTCGATAAGTTTACAATTTAATTTTGCTACTTATAATATAATAACATTAGGTAATAATTTAAAGATATAGATCAAAAATTTTGACACAAAAAATGACTCTACCAATGTCATTTTTGCGGTGAAATATAGAAGCTAAATATTGCTATGAAGGTGGATAAGAAGGAGAGTTAAAACTCTCAGTGTTAAAATGTGGCTTTTTAATGGTGGATTGGTTTGCTAAATATAATAAAGCTTTGACACAAAGATGTCAATGTATAAAAAATTTTTAGAATACTAATTTTCCTGGTCCACGAGCAAGAATGTAATAATAATCCAAGATCAAACCCAATCCGATCATTCCGATTGAGTAGGTTACTACCTTCGATTTCCCTTCCTCTAAACCAAGGATGGCCAATTCAAACAAAAAACAGCGTGCTATAAAAATATATATCTCTCTGATATAAATTGTGCATTTAATATCATTGTGCGATTGATTAATGCCTTTGATCTCGATTTTTTTTTATCTTAAATTAGTGAATTTTTACTTTAAGACAATTATTAAATTAAATTACCCTTGACTATAAAAAATAAAATAAATTCTTTAGTTTGATGTCTTCTGAAAATAATACAGAATTAAAAAACCGAAATTTTTTCATCATATCCATATGCTAACATTACCTAATTTTCAAATGTTGTGGCTGCAATATGAAACTCTAATGTAGATTTTTTTTCTTTTATCCCTGATCGAAATTTTAAATTTCAGAAAAGGAAATAATGAATTCCAAAGTTTGAAAACTAAATAAATCTTTAAAATTAAAATTAATAATAATATAATATATAATGTAATAAAAATCTAAAACATGTTACATTGACTTTTCATGTCCCCTTTTACAGTAGTACTAAAAAATTACCACTGAGTAATACTAATGTAATGCTACCGCTAGCTATATCATTAATATACTAATATTTTAAAATGACATCAGTTTTGAAAAGTTTCATATAAAAATTGTGAAATCCAAGCTTTTGTTCAAATAATCGGTGAATTCCGGAATCGATGTGCATTATGCAAGTACATATCTGACTTGTGTTAGTGATTCAAAACATTCTTCCTAAAGTGACGAGGAATTATGTCGCTCAAAAAGAAACCACTCTATGTCGGATCTATTTCATCAAAAATATATATTGTGTGTAAGATTAATTCAAGGCAAAAGATGATATGCGGTTTACTGTTTCAAGTTCTATTTTCAACACTTGTTTTTATATTTTTAATGCAAATGACTGCTAGCATTTTTATGCGATGAAAGGACATTACTGAGTGAAAAAGTACTGCCAAGAAAAAATTCGATATATCTCTCAAATGAGCATATTTCCCCGGCCAAAAGCAATCGCAAATAAACCTCAAACAAGCAATTTCTTTTTTAATAAGGTAAAAATTACAAATACGAATCGTGACCGTGATTAATTTGAATTAAACGATAACAGTCGAGGGCAATATTTTGAAAAAGAATACTGCAAAGAAAAAAATTTTTTTCTAAAATAATGCCCAAACAAGAAATTGTTGACATTATAAAAATACAAAAAAATAAAGCTTTCCTTGACATGTGGAATATTTAAAACATAAATTATACGGCAAGATACTGATAAAAGAACATTAAAATATTTTCCCTTCCGGGCACGAAATCATAAAAAGTTTATTCTGTCATAGGCGACAACATTCCACTTGAGGAAGAATCGATGAATAAAGACCTGCCAAGACGCATAAATATATTCCTTTTAAAAAAATTTCTTTCGCCACCTTCACAATACGAAATACATAACAACATTTGGCAGTTAAATTATTTCCTATTTAGTTCATAATAACTTTTAAAGAAATCGACGCTTTGGGCAAATGCATTAAAAATTAAACATTTTCAGTTAAAAAAAAAAAATGATAACGGATAAAGATTTGTATGTGTTTATATAAGTGCAGGTTATTGAACACCTGAATTTAGGGAAAAGTTAAGCATTATCGTTGTATACGGCGAACGAGTAATAACGAAAAATGTACCCCATTTATGGATATGACGTGAAAATCAAAGATGATTAACAATTCGCTCTTTTTTTTTCTACATTGCAGACAAAGGGCGAATTCTTGTCTATTTTTACTTTATGCATCAGGTAGCATTGTGCTGAGCTATGGGGCCATGTTTTGTATGAATATCGCTTATGAGAGTTTCATTACCGCAGAGCCTTATTGTTGTATTACGCGTTTCGCATTCAGGGTGTTGAATTGCAATGTTACGAAGGAAAACCGCAGGAAGGTTAAATTAACCGCTTCACTGATCATTTTGAAATTCTCCATCCAAATAATTTCAAACTCATTCAGAATTGATGATCACAGAGTGAAATACCGAGACCAGCTGAAGGAAGATCGATTCAACTATTTACGTATGACTGCATGCGTATGTGTACGTATAAATTTTCACGTTAAAATATTTTTAATAAGCCATACAACCGAGTAACAATACTTATGTACGATTTCAACAATAAATGGAAAAACATTTAAGCCAGCGATTTTAATCTATCATCACTTTTTTAATCTTTTCAAAATCTTTTCTTATGGATGTGATATTTTGAAAATGTTGTCTTTTGCCTGATGATGTACGCAGCGTAAATCACCAAGAAATTTTCAGGAGCAACATCAAAATGATTCCATCTTTCGCGGATTTTACAAGAAATCTTGGTTGTTCCTTTGTTGTCCACAACACGAATGAGACATTTTCACAGAAGAAAAGATTATACTCAGATATTCTAAAAATTTAAAATTAAGATGAGGAGTTTTTTTTGTTGGTAAAATTCCGGTTTCTTTTCACTCTTTATTTATGTGCGTCATTTTCATTGTAATTTATGAAAAAAGTATTTTTTTTTTTTTAACTCAGGTGAGCTTAAAATTCATGGAAGCGAAATATCCGAAACCACATACAGTAATTTATGTTTATTACCAATTGCCCAATTTTAACAGTGTTATCGTAATTATGATGTAAGATGAATAACGTAAATAATAGTATCAGCTGTTGGCTCTAAATTATGAAAATTTCAGATGCCGGTATTTTGTACCAGAGGCATCACTTGTTATTTTTGTTGGACAGTGAAATACTTCTTGCTTCTTGTTTTGACAAAGAACGGTAAACGATAACTGCAGAATATATTTTTAAGTAAAATAATATTGGTGAAATTGCAGGTATGTGCTGTGATGAAGGGTAACTAAAAAATGAATGCCATTTTGATGGAGTAATGACTTATAATGTCATATATGTCTTACAAGTTCAACGATATGTCATATCCAAATCACAATTTTTAACTATTACATAATTTAGGAAATACAGTTAAAATATCAAGCAGTTCAAAAACAATGAAGTTTGATATATATCATAATATATTTTTAATGCCTACAAAAAAATAGGAAAAAAAATTTTTTAAATTTGAATTGTTTTATATTTTTTTCACTTATGATTGACAAAAATAGCAGACATAATTTAAATGATGTAGTTTTATAATCATCATATGTTACGATTTAAAATCCTTTGTTTAAAAAGTTAAAATTTTAATTTTAATATTTTATACCACATATGTACATTTGATTATTAACAATGAAAAAAGTCTGTTTTTGAATGTTATTTTTCAGAGGACTAACATAATGTTTCTTCACAAAAATTTTTTAACAAAAATTAAATTGTGATACATCAAAAATATAAACTTGTAAAATAATATATGTATATTGACTGAAGAAAGACATTTTATGTTGATTAATGTGAAAACTTTTAACTCTAAAATAACTTTTTCAATATTCACGGTTTCTTCAATCAGAAGTTAAACTCATTTTAGCGAAATTCAAGCTTATTTCTTCAAGTTCATTTTTCTAAATAAAAAATATTTAAGAAAATTATTTTATTTTTTGGTTTTTATGCGTTCTGAGTAACTTATACGCAAATATGTAAACATGTTGTTTAACTTTGGATTAGCCGTACCTAATTTTGTTACATTGGCCCGACATATCCAAACATCTCGGCAATAATAAATTTTTAAGTATTTCAGATGGCATTCGCTTATTATGATGAATTAATAAAAGAATTTAAACGTGTTCTTGCCAGATGGCAAATGAAGTTTTAAAACAAAGGGATTAATTGATAGTGATAATATACAAAACAACTTGCACATAAGTGCTTCTAAAAAAATATATTAAGAAATCATCATTTCTCAGTGACATGTCAAAATTAGAAGTTCTGCGCACGACTACCCCGTAAACATTCTTTTCATAATAATAGGTCTTAACATGTATTGAAAATTGTGAAATTGATTATGGATTATGAATCATGGTTTTTTTTTTCTGAATAAGTGAAAAATGCTCATTCTTTCCGAAATTCGTAAAATTTTTAGGGGAAAAAAATTTGAAGTAATAAAATCAACCCCGTATCTCCGAGAAAACTTAGGGGTAAAACTAGGGAAATTGAAATGACGATTATGTGCATGATATCATCCCTTACAAATTTTCTTTTCTTTTCAGTGGAACCAAAAACTTCATAGATTTTTATCTTGATTATTTATGGGAACTTCTATTGTAAGAATCCCTAAACGTAATTGTTGTTTCTCATTCAAAAACATACTACTTAAAGGAAAAAAGAATAGCTCGATGTTTTAAAAATACTGCCTTATGGCTAATAATATGGAAATAAACACTTATTCAAGTACCTAATTTTAAAAGCTTTATGATTGGTAAACTTTTATATAAATTCAAACAATGTGAAATGAGCTCAGGTCAGCAAATTTACATTTTGTTCGGCGTATATTTTTTCAGTTTAAAAATAACATATTTTTATGGTTAATATTAAAATTCTTAATACTCAAGTATAAAAACCGTATTCAATTATGAAAGATTTTTAAATTTGCATCATTTCCACAGGTTCAAGTTGTAAAAATCACATGCAAGCCTAAAAAAACATAACTTTTATTAAATAACCTTAAATTTTCTGAAAAAGTTATTTCCGATTCACGAACTTGCTTCCAATTTCCGAAACCGTTTCCAGTAAACAATAAAACCATGCATTTTGCAGATCTGTTTTACCAATCCGCCTAAGTTTTATTTAATAGTCTGACAATGAAATACAGTTTATCGCATTGAATCTTGTTGAAATCTTGCATCCATGACGATTTTGATTTCAAACCATCCTTCATAGATAACAAATGCTGCATTTAAGCCCCTTATATTCTTCGTTACGGGATTTATATTTGGCAGACTGCGTTGGTAGAAATGGGATGAAAGTCGATAATAATGATCAATTCATTTCGCGACGTTCGTCGCATTTGCTCTTCGACAATGCGTGTTTTTCGTCCGGAAGATGGAAATGTCAAGTTTATAAATCTTGAATCAGATAAATCCATAAATTTTTTGTTATATTTTCTCAAATTAAATAATATATATGTATATTTGTATATACAAGCGAATTTTAAAAATAAAAAAAAGTCATCTAACAATAAGCCTGACTTATCGTTTTACTAAAAGAATCTAAGAGATGAGACACAGATCAAATGAAAAAGTAAAAACTCTGTTTGACTTCTTTTCAAAGCATTTGTAACATGCGGCGTTTCACAGCAGTAAAAAAAAATTAAAACAAAAAATTCATATTTTCTTATGACAAAATATTGCCGAATTCGAAAATTTTTGCAGCTATAAAAGCTGAAATAAAAATCATTTATTGTAATATGAATAAAAATAATAAAAAAAAGTAATGAACTTTAATGGAACGTAATCGGCACAAAAAAAAATGGCATTAAAGCGGTCTCATTGCTACCATTCGTATCTGGTCCCACTTTGGTAAGTGCAAAAGCTAAAAAAAGGGAAAATTTTAAGGAAATAATTCAGTCCTTGGCATGGACTGCAAATCAAGAGCAAAATTTTGTCGCAAAGCAGTTATCAACTTAGTTTTTGCGCGGATTTCTGGGTTTCTTGTGAGAACGGATCATAAAACCGAAGTACATTTGAAACTGATTACATTTCCCTATTTCACCGAGAAGTGTTTCACAAAGGAACTAGATCAAAGGAATTGATTTTGTGTACTGCTTGGATGTCATTTGCAAAGAACTTGAATTACCGCTGCCACCGGTGGAATAAACGGATTTGAAAATTTAACTTTCCAAAAGGGAAAAGTTTTTGCTCTAAACCACTTTAAGCCCATACTACTACGAGGGCATTTTTCTCTGGTTTCCCAGTAATGGTCAAGAAAAATGAATTTGGCAGCATAAGATAGGAAAATGGAAGAGTAACTTTCTTTGTTTGACGAAAATATCCGGCCGGAACATGGAACAGAATTTCAGTATTAAACTAAATTATTTACATCACGTAAATGGTTAAAATACCAGAAATATATTTAATTTCTTCGGTATTAAGAACACGTAGTCCAAATAAAATTTTGGTCGTAAGTTATACACCTTTGCAATAAGTGCATCTACATCAGAGAAAAACCCGCAAAGGTCGCATTTGTTATTTTTTCTATAAGATATGCTTTTTTTTAAAATTGTACGGTGGAAGAAAAAATGGCTCAATTTTATAACTGAGCAACAATAACATACCAAGCCCATCCAGGTATTCCTTCAATTTTACATTCTATTTCCATCTGAAACAAGCTTAACCGACAAAAAGAGTTTACAGTGCAAAGTCGAATATTTTTCCATAAAATTCTTTCTTTGGCAGGTAGCAAATAAACAAAAACATCTAATCAGCGCATATTAAGTTTAATTTTATGATTTCTAAATTGTGATATGATGAAGAATATGCGAACACCATGTTGAGGAGTAATTTTCAAGCATAATCCCCTTGAAAGGCAAAAATATCCTTTATATTAAAAATTCATCATCCTGAAAAATTTTAATTATTCTTTGCGAAGAGAAAAAAAAAAATCTAGTCCATTCATTCACTCATTCATATTATTTATGAATTTTTAATGAAAGATTAAAATCAAAATGAAGAGATATGAAAAACAAAGGACTTTTAGCAGTGAAGCGAAAAATTAATGAAAATATTCACAATTAAACCTTTTTCCATCGAAACCTGCAGAACATTGCAAAAATAGGAACTTTGCGCGATTGAAAATAGTTCCATACCGGAGAGAATTAAAAAGTGACATATCTTTTATCAACAATTGTCTTCGAAAGAGAATTTATGATGTCTAATAACCGATGTGGTCGTGCTCTCATCAAACTCTAACGTCTACGCTAAGAAACTTGCACAAATTGTAAGCATTAGCAATATTCATCTTGGAACAATTGACGAATAGAATATCTACATCTCAAACTAATTATTTATATTTTCACATAATCATTAATTTACTTTTAACGTTGCTTGGATTCATTCATCAAATAAAAAACGGACCCTCGTTCGCTACAGCCATAGCGGAAAAAACACTCCCACATTTCATTTATATGTCATCAGATTTGGAATCGTATAAATCCAAAAGTTCACAACTGAAAATTTATTTCCTTTAGCTTCAAGATCAGCACATTTCTAAGCTCAATATCATTTCCCATATACCGTCTATGCGCATTTAATGAACGCCGAATTTCAATGCGGTCATCGAATTGGCTAATTTCATCAAGATTCGTTCGCTGCTTAAGTGCTACATTTGACTGGAAAAAGTAAATTTTTTTTTTCAGATATCAGATAGAAAGCTGCCTTCGATATTAAATGGATTATCCATAAAAGTGAGGAGCATTATCTAAAATCAACGTCAATACTTGGCAGAATTATAAGTAAACACATTTCAAGCACTTTAACACTTGATATTAATTATTGAAACCCAAAAGGGTGAAGATCTACCTTTCATTACTACAAAAAACAATTAGATTCTCTCATAACTAATGAAAAAAGATCATTCAGGAGTGAAAACCAACGTTTGCCTCAAACCGCGATGAAAAAAGAGATAATAAACTCAGTGCACTTGGGCTCTCCAAAGGAATTAGGTTTTATCGAAAATCTCTCGGGCAAAATTTAAATCTTTACTCTTTTTTTCTGGTTTTTCTATTTTATTCAAATTGAATGTTACCTTTCTAATACCTGCTTTCCTTTGGGTTTTCACAATCGATCCGCATAGATACTCTTGAATTACTCTGTCAACACTGCCCGGATTAGAAGCTCTCCTCTGGGTATTTTTCATGGTGAATAAAGGAATATTTTGCTTTTCCCAGTGCAGTTTAAGTTCCCGAAACGCCTATATTATTTTGTTATTCAGTAACTATAGTACAGCAAATGATGATACTTTTTCGTTGTGCTTGCAGTAATTTTAGTAAAACATTAGCGCGTGTTAATTTCAAACAAATATTTAATGCCTTCGCTAGCATTAACTCTGATTAACATATATTAGTTTTACATAATAATATGTAAGTTACTTAGATATCTTTTCCACACGAACGCCGCCTCCTGTATATTTTATGGGGTTAAAACCTTTTTGCCAGAAAGACAACAATTAATTTAAACTTTGTGTTCAAAGAAAAAATTGCTTATGTTTTACCGTCCTTATCCTCGCACACGACTTTCCACAAATCATTATCCTCCAAAAGTGTTAGGATCAAATGAGGCAAATTGTTAAATTCAATCTTCAAACTTCATCTTCCTTGCCTTGTGAATTAAGTTCGTCATAATATTATTTAAGCGTGGTTTCTCGAGTTATGTCCATGTAGCGTCGCATGCTACATTATTCACAAGTATTCCTGATTCCTAATGCCTCATGAAATCCCGTCACTTTTAATAGAAATATAAACCTTAAAATTACTTAAAATAAGCGTAATTAAAAAAACGGATTAATTTCATTGATTGTTCCATGTCCTGAAACCGCTTCTCCTAGATCCTGCTTCAACGTCTTTAGCGGGAAAGAAATTTTTGAATTGCAAAATTTAAGGAGATAAAATTGTCCTTTTCTCTTTAGGTTTTCAGTCCCTCGAGAGATATAATGCATTATATAACTCTAAATTTTTCCGAATTTTATCCATTACATCCCCGGTTTTATTCCGACATGTTTCCCTCGGTAGATAATTCACAGCGAAAAGAAATCATTTCAGCCATCCCGTAACCTCATTCAAATTATCAAAATCTCTCGCAAATCTGCTTTAATTGGACATTTATCTTATCCGATTAAATTCATTTATAACATAAGGAACTTTTGATAAAACACAATTCGGTAATTATAACCGATTTCCTTGTTTTAATCCCAAACGAGAATACCTTTCTCTTGCTTACCTGCTTTCTCACATAAAAGTAAAACCATTGGAATCACTGTCTGCTGCACTTGCGAGAGAGCAATTGTGAGTTACTTAGCGATTACATTTGCTCCTGTCTGTCTGCCCCAACATGGATTACTATCCACATATCTTTTCTTACTTTCCTGCAATGTTACTGAAATATTTCGCGTGCCGGAATATTTATCGTCAACCAGACCTCGTTTAATTTCTTAAAATATTAATGTGATCTGTTAGAATGTAATATATATATAATCTAAGGCCAAATCAGGAGCAAGCGTAATAAATGCCTGCACATGACCTCCAATAATGCTTATTTACATAAAAGTGAAAAAAAATTTAAAACGTATAACATAATAAATTTAATAAGAAAAGAACTATTGTAGCTGATTTTGTCATGCATTTTACAAATAACAAATCCAACATTATTTACAATATTTATATTATACAAAAGATTTTATTTTAAAATTTTAACAATAATCTTAAAAAAATTTAATTATGATTTATTTAGTTTAAAATTTAAAAACATTACATTTCTACGTAGATTATGGTGAAAGATATACGTAAAATTTTTATTTAAGAATACTTTTTAATTAATTTAAATTTGTCGATCGGTAGATTTCTGTACGGTGGATAAGTTAAATGATTCATTATTTACAAGTAAGTAACATAAAAATGAAATATTTGTAATTTTATTTAAGACTCTGCATTTGGACAAAGATGATTTTAACCGAAAATTGAATTACTATACATCATTCTACGAGCAGTGGAGTAGCAAGATATTAACTCATAACGAAGCAAGAAAATTTCTTCATTCGCACATTTTAGTTTTCAAATGTATAATAATGTCAGTTTCCACTGATGAGGAACTTGCTCGAATGGGTTTTTCATTAAACTCTTTCGACAGGACTAAAACCTCGAGAAAGAAATTTCATTTTGGAAAATTCGTCGAAATAAATCTTCGGTCTTTTATTGTCTCTTCGTATTTTAGCAATTACTTTTACTTTTCTTGTGCTTCATTTAACAAAAATTACGTCGACTAAAGGAGGAACAATATTTTCTGCTTCTCCATAAGGGCGAATTTCCGTTCTTCCCAACCAAAGGAGTGGCATCAAATTCTCGGACCCGCTTAATTTTACTTCAGGTTTCAGGTGAATTGTTTTGCTTTTTCATTAGCTCCAACGGATTCTAAAGCTAATTGCATCATTAAAAAAAACAACACGGATTTAGATAAGGCAAAAGAGTAAATTTCACCATTAAAGAGCCATCCTGCTAAAAGCCGCCATATAATTTGGCAAAAGGGGAAACCGCAGTTTCTGGCCATGAAAAGCCCAATTAAATCTCAAGCTAATGTGCAATTTCCTCCAAACCAAAAACAACCGATTTCACGAAAAATCATTTCCTGCGTTGTCTACTTCGAGATCGTTAATCCACAACAGCTTCTTGCTTCCTTGTTACTTCCCTTTGCCTTTCCTCTCGGTTTCGCCTCTCGGCCGCGAAAACCAAGCCGAACAAGCTTGTCATGCATGTAGATGTCCGATTAAAGTAAGAACGGTCGTTTGATAACTTGTGACATTACGAGACGAGTCGCCATTTCAGTTCCGCAAGTCCATTACCCAAGCTGAACCGGGGAAAAACCTTCCGTCTCCAGGGCATCTCCGATTTCCCATTCCCGTCCACTAATGGTCTGCCTTTTCGGGCCCCCGAAACATTCTTCTCACATGTGAAATTGCCTTTTATTAACGTAATTCGGTGCGCGAATCTCTCCTTTCCTCCGGGCTGATGGGAGAACAATTTTTTTTTTTTTTTTTATTTTTACAAAATTTTATAACCGAAAAGTCATCCCGATGTATATGTTAACCCGACTTGTTCTTGCTCGATTTCATCACTGGGAAAGTTAATGCGAATCGATGACAATGGCGAGATGCAGGGCGAAAAGGAAGCAAGGATGTTTCAGTAAGGGACAGAGGGAAAAATTAATTAATTACTAAATATATTTTTAAAACTCTAGATAAAAAGAAAAGCGTTACAGTGAATCTTTACTCAGTTTTTAGATGAGAAAGCGCTTTGCCACAAGATTTTATCCTAAAGGAGAAGGAAACTGTTCTCATTTAAACAGAAACATAATTACCATATAAAAAGAGTAACGATATAATTAAAAAAATATTTTTATCTAGAGTTTCTTAATTCAATTTTTTTTTTATTCAATTTTTGAATTATTTAATACGCCGTTTATGAAATTTTCTTTTTCGAATTCATTAAATCAACATGTTCCGGGTTTTAACCGTGCTTGTTGTCACAGACCGAAAATATCAATTTTCCAGACGAGGGGGAAAATGTGATGCAATATAATTTCATGCAACGGTGCAGCATTAATCGACAACATTTATTACAAAAGAAATGATGGAGATGAAAGTACTTTAGGTGGAGCCGCTGAGGCTATGGATTAATATTAAAAGGGATAAAATTGGCGCCAACTTTTAGATTACATTTCTTGCCAATATGTATATTCAACAGTGTTTCCTTAATTTCCAGAAATTCGGACTGATTTATAAAGTCAGATTTGAAAGCTGGAGTCTAGGTGGTATCCATTCTTTAGTTCCGGGCTTGCTGGCAGGGGGCGGACTGCAGCACGCCAAATAAATGCACTGCGGAAATCCATGAAGATATAAGACACCGCGGGAGGCGTGGCCCAGAGGAAATGTACGAATCCTAATTACCATTAATAGTGGAAGTAACGTGTTGAACGCCAACGTTCGAATCCGAATGTTTGTGGGAGTGAGCTCAACGGCAAGGCTTTCCCGTGTACGTGTCAGACTCCTGCGAGGTACCTCAGTCGCAAAACTCCTTTCGGTTTACATGTAATTGCGTATATACTGATCCTGCTTCTCGGTGTCGACACACTGAAATGATTTATTACTCAATTAACATGAAAAGAATGCTCGCACTTGGAAGGATTCTGGGCTGGAAAAAACATGCTCTTTTTCACATCGATCCTCTAATCCACGCCAACTATCGAATCATTAATTATCCTCAATTGATGCTGATTGTAGGATTATCAATTTCTTACGCATTCGGAACATTTCAAAGTGTTAAATGTTTTAATTTTAATCCGTTTTCTCAATAACGCCGACGAACATTGTTCAGTATTGCGTCCAACAGTTCGAATCGCCTCTAATTTTTCTTCCGTCATGTTCATTGATCCTCTTTTTGCATTATCTTCGCATCCAGTCGGCATTTTTTGCGATTGCCCAAAAGGAAAACCGGTTTACACAATGCTCATGCACATTGCTTTTATATTTATATTCATATGCATAAACACATCTTTTTCCCAACAACTCACGCATGTTCCGGGCCTTCCTTTTTTCTGCCTTCCTTTTTTTTTTTTAATTTTCCTTTCCAATAACAAGTCACGCTAACTCCGGTGTGGATCGATACCATTCCATCCTTCTAATTGTTATTATTTTTTTTTTACTTTTAACATGGAGGCCATGCAATTTTCCCTAATATATTTCATTAATAAAAGATTGTTGTGGATTAATGCACGGCAGTTCCGGCAAAGGAATGAAATGAAACTGCGATTATTCATTCAAAAATCTTCTCCTGTTTTCACTTTCTAACTCAGCACATGCATAGATCGGTGCGTGCCTTCTTCGAGAACAGAAAAAAATAAAAAGAAAAACCAGGAGGACCCGCTATGAAAATCTTAAAGCTTCAAGAAAGGAACGGTATAACATTCTCACATTTTTCATTTGTGGTTGCAACTTTTGCTCCTAAACATTAACTTTGAACATGACTTTTGTTTGCTATAGGCGAACAATGAAAATAATTAAAGGAAAAAATAAAGCGCATGAGAAGTTGGATATAAAACTACTGACTTCGGATTTTACTGTAGACATTTCACAATCCACAGAAAAGATATTCAAATTATAATCATATATTTGATTAAAAGTCCGATCATATTAACATGCGAGTTTAAAATAACTACGTATTAAGTCGAAATATGAGTCCACTGTTGTTCCTGTTCCGAATAAACGAAAACTTACCTTTCCGCGCCGAAAAAGATCCTAGGCTCATCTTAAGTCTTTTAATTTGTACATATTTAAGTGATTATTCGTTAAAACATGAACTTTACCACATTAATTAGCTGCAAAATCACACTGTATTGCTACATCATACCTGAAAAAAATAAAAAAAATATTTTAAAAAAATAAATAACTCGGAAATGCCTAACTTCGGACAAGGTTTCATAATTATTTGAATATATCTTTGCAAGTCCAACTATTAGAAAGTAGCATCAAACTGAACAATTCTTATTTTGATAACAATATACGAATCACTAAGGAAGATGGTACTCTCATTATTTATTGAGGAAAAGAAGTCATTATTTGATGGTTCAGAAATATTCGCCTGAGTCAAGCATTTATTTTTAAAGAAGTAACAAAACTTTTCTATCAAAAGTTCAAATGATGAACATCGAGAAACACAAAATCAGAAAAGTGAAATATAAATGCACGAAAATTTTAATTGAGTTCATCTACCATCTGAGATTCCCGACTACCGACAACGGATAAATAAATAACTCCAAAATAAACTCACTTCCAGGCGAAAGCGAACGGGAAAATCAATTAAAGCGATAGACTTTACAATGCTTAAAATGGATGGAAAATATCAGGTTCAGGGACAGAAAAAAGGTGGATTATGCAAAGCTCAAGTCTCAATAACACTTTTTCGGCTGTCCATTAAAATGACAACGCTGTTGGATAAAGCTGAATGCGACCGATAAATTCGATATCGGTTTATCCGCATAATCCTGTAAAAGCGAGAAAAAAATTAAGTTCTGGAAAGGGGTTAATGACGAGCCATTACTGAGGAACGAAATTGTAATACGTGCATCGTGGCTCTTCAACAGAAGCGGACCAACAGAAGCGAAATGCGGCCTTTCGTTATGTTACATGAAATTCGAGGATTCGCGTTATAAGATTCAGAGTTTCGGATAAGAGCGATCAATTAAAATCGCTCGCTTTAAAGGGCAGCTCGCGGAAGAAGTGTGCACGATCCCCCAACGGCCAAACCCAAACTTGCTGCAGACGCGATCGCTAAACCGGATATTGTTATTGATTATTATTAATGGTTATCATACCGGAGATGATCGATTACGGGCGAATGAAGTCACATTTATTTCAAAGGATATTCTATCTTATTTTCTCGCAGTTTTAATGAAGCTCCGGGTCCGAGATCCGGGGGCGGTTTCAATTTCAAAACGGTTTTCCCAAGTAATATAATTCGATTGAATTACCCTTCGCCACGTTACCCCTCGCGAGACAAATAAATCCCTGGCATTTGTTGCATTTATTCGCGAAATGAAATTCATGCGCTTGAAAAGAAACGCGAAAAGCAAAAAGTCTGCAATTTGGAATCTAAATCAATTATTAGCGCAGTCGAAAGGCTATACAATAAAAAATAAATAAATAAATAAAATGATTATGTTTCGGGACTGAGCAAATGTCGAATTCACACACGCCTACGAAATGATACAAATCCCCTGGACATTGTTCCAGACATTGGGCGAGACATGTTCCGGCAGCATTATCTAATAAAAGGAAGACCGAGTAAGGCCGATTGTCAATTTCCGCCATATCTTAATGCGTTCCATAAATAAGAATAAAAAACTTACGCCCGAATTGAGATCTTGACCACTTTTATTTCCCCTAGGTATATATGGGAAATGTGGGGAAGAGACAGTGAGAAATGATTTTCTCCAATATCTGTGTAAGTGCATCCGAAAAGCTGTCGGACCAACTTTACAAAACAATACATATCCATTCTTTTCCACCATGTGGAAGCGTTCCCCGGCTTTTTTAACCCATCTTTTAATTACGGCAGCGAGAGGCCGAAGGGTTTCGACGTACATCTTCAATTTATCATTTAATTTATGCAGAAAGCGAAATTTCAACGCAATCCATTAAATAGCTTTACGGTTATTACGAAGGAAAACTAATATCAGGAATTTTTGAACATCAGAACTATCCCTCGGATATCACCCTCTTCATTCCGGCAAAACCACTCCTGGATAGCGTTTAATGGTGCACATTATTTTAAATTATAAGCCATGACGAAGAATGGCATATGTGACTCTCTGTCACTTACGGGAAATTGAAACTTTACAACGCGATACGAGAAACAAACACGCTCAAAAGAATATAAAATATATAAAGCGAAGCACAGCATCCCGTCAACGCAAAATCAGGCAGTATAAGGAACAATTTTTGGAAACCAAATCGGTTTTTTAAACGAAAGCTGCAATGCTTTTCTGAAAAATTATTCCATCAATTATGGTTCAGGCCCTTGGAAAAATGTAAACCGATACTTAGATTGTCCGCCGCGTAAGTAAATAAATCTAAAAGCGTAATAATAAAAAGCAAATATAAAAATGTCGGTATTATAACAGTTTGCAAAGCTCTTGAAGAATCAGGGCAAATAAATTGTTAAATTTGAATGGCGAAATCTCGAAAGGTCGTTCAGAGGAGTCGACGTGTTCCTAAAGTGTCTAAAGAATAAAAAAAAAAAAAAAAAAAAAAACGGAAATTCCTGCCCCCGGGGGCAATCAGCGAAAATCAAAATAATGGATATTGCACATTATGCAAAAATTACTGAAAATTAATTGAACAGGAATGTCTGCCGTTGCAGCGACGCTTTTTCATTTATAATGCTGCCAAAGTGTCGCTCCTCAGCCAAGACAATTAACGGGACAATATGCGAGTTTTCAGTTTCACAGTTTTACTCCGTAGCCATTGCAATTTACAAAGAGGGAAATAACGACAGCAGCAGGGGATGAGAACACTTCCCGCTTTTGCATGTCTCACCCATGCCGGTATCCTCGACACCATTTGGCGCTACTTCCTACCATTCTGCCCTTCCTCAAAAGAATTAATAGCCCCTGATTTAAATAGACATCGACGTTCCCCAAACTAACTTTCAATCACTAAACACCCGTTTTGTAATCAAAGGAGATGGAAAATATTTTTTTCTTTCTCCCATTTTCCAATGACCCCCTTTTTAATTTTAAAATTCTTCACTTAGATCGGTATCTATTCAAATGTATTGTCTCGCATGTTCGAACCGCAAAAATAGTCCGCTAGCGCAGCAAGCTGCAAATAGATGATTTATGTTGCAATACTTGAGACGGATGATTCATATATAAAATGAGAAGCAAACCAAAAACGCGTGAAACTCCTGCAGGAGGTTCCCATTCAAATCGAACAAATCACATTAGATTTGAATTTCATTATTTCCCGAAATAATATGCGCGATTTACGATTTCGCCGTGGGCGGCTCCAACAGACTCCCGCTGTAATTATGAAATAAGATTTACATGTATCTTAATTAAGCAGATACCGCTCTGACGATAAAATGTATTCGCAAAATATTTATTTAGCGAAGCCAGAAAAAAGAAACCTTGCAGAAGCATCGTAAAGTGAATTTCAAAATTCGAGGGAAACCAAATCGCACCCTTTTGCTTTATGAGCCAATAATGCCGCATCAAATTACGGTTAAGCCAATAAATGAATGAATAATTAAGGTTATATAAAATGACAATTAATGTTTCAGTGAAATTGTTACGTTTTATATACACTGAAATTCCAGTTTCAAGGCATTTATTTTCCAATTTAAATTTGCGTGGCAGGATCGCCAAACTGCAGATCGTCAATAGTTTTGAATGACGAAAAAGATCCAGTTTCAAAGAAATATTAACGCGGCTCTTAAGTTATTAGCCACGTGAATTGAGTCAGACAGTGAAAGATATTCCCGGCACTGGAGGAACTGTTTGAGCGAAAAAAAAAAAATATTATATAACCAAAATGGCCAGAAATCGATGGAGTAATCTGCAGCATCCATCTAAAACGTCCCTCGCTGTAATTTCCGTTTCTTCTTATACATAAAATCTGCTTTGGGCCCATTTATTCCGAACGGTTCGGGACGCGGCGACACGTTTGACGTGGCATCAGGCAGGGATAAAAATTACGCGGGAGCCATTCATTGATACCGAGAGTCAAATCGCATCCTTTTTAACTTTCGATCGCGCTTCGATCCGTCGCTCGGCATCGCGACCGCCGCTTCGCCGCCGGCCCGGAATTTTGTTTCCCTTTTCGGTTCCCCACCGGGGCTGACTAAGCTCCGAACCGAAAACGATGGCACAGAAAAATCGGAAAGTCTTTTCATTAATTATTTTTGCCGAAGATTAAGAAAATGATTAATTGATCACTAAGTAAGCCTCTCTTTTTAAAGCAAATCTGTACGCGATATTTTTCCGCCCCCCCGAGATTATCGCCCGATATTTTCCACTCATTATATCCGTATAAATGCAGCGAACGGAGAAAAGGAAAATTGAGATTTTTTTTTTTTTTTCCTTTCCCATTAAACCACGCGGAAGCCCTGCGCTCGTCTCCTGGAGAACGGATCCTTTAATGAGCGTAGCCGGAATGAAAACGTTAAACGGAACAACAAAAACTGCGCGAATTTTTAACCGTAAGTGAAACGCGCAAGCTTAAAGTATTGCGGACGAGCACGAGTTCCTCAACAATTGCACTTTATTTGTTAACGAGGTTAATTTTTCCATAATAATTTTTACATTTCTTTGGCAACGCTTAAAAAAAAAAAAAAGTTTTTCCCAGCAGCAACGCATGAAACTGCGGAAAACCGCATAACTTTTCCGCTGCTGCCCCCAGCTTCGCCTGCAGATACCCGAATTTGTAACATTTATCATGCAGTCGAAGTTTCCGTCTAAAATATTTGCCACTTTTAAATATTCGATCGAGTTACAATTTGCTCCTTTCGCTTCGGGATCCCGATAAAGCGATTCGTCCCAAAATCCCGGGCAACCAAAGCGACTTTTCCTCTTTAGGTGCTTTGCGGTTTCGGTGGGAGCTTTCTCGCCGACGAAATCACGCGCAAAAACTATCAAATGCGACCGGAAAAATGTTAACTTTGACCGGCGAAAAAATTGGGTAACAACCGGGAAAGTTATATCGCAATAAAAATAAAAATATACTTAAAAATGGATGAAGCGGATGCGCGCCAAATTTATGGGACTTTGAAAGAATCGGAAAAAAAAAGTTTAATTTCGCAGTTTTTCCGGAAATCGGTCGACATTTTTGATAAACCCGCGGCAGAGGACGGAGCGGAAAAGTTGAAAAGCGGAAAAGGCTTCGGCGCGGGAATGATTTGACCACGCACCGACGGACGTCGGCGACGTCGCCGCCGCTCCCCTGGCAAATGCCCTCTTCGCGGCCCTCATCTCCTTTTCCCCGTCGGTGCGTGCGATAAAAAAAAAAAATAAGAAAAAGGAGATGCGGGGCTTCGGGCGTCGTCCCCGCTCAGCGGCGCGTCCCCCGGAGAAGCTCCCCGAGGAAGGGAAGATTTTCGAGAAATCCCCGCCGGAAAATGCAGGGAAATTTTCCGCCGGACCGCGGGGAGGAGGAACTTCGAAAGAAAAAAAAATGGGCGAACGACGGGGCCAGGGCCCGAGTCAAGATTTTTCGGAGTGAAGCAAAGCGGCGCGAGGCGGAAATCTCCCGCGCTCCCGGACACCGGTCAAAGGCCGCGCCCGAAATCGAGCCCGGACATGCGGCGGACTTTTTCTCGGGGCCCCGCGGATTCCCCTCGGCCAGCAAAATTGGCTCCTCTTCCACCACCTCCGGGATATTTATAAAGCTCTGGCAGTAACCCATCTCGATAAATAATGAATTTGAAAAAAAATTTCTGCCAGAATAATTTTTTTTCATTTCTCTTGGTTTCATTAAACAACCGGCTCTCGAAAGGCTTGCCAATTTTTCCTTTTTTTTTTTTTTTTTTTTTTTTTTTTTTTTTTTTAACATTTTCGTTTCAATGCTCTTAAAATAATGATGACTCAGATCATGAAGTCATATTTCATTAAGTATTAAGCTTAATAAAAATGTAAAAGATTATGCGTTTTCCATTATCTAAAACTGTCAGATAATGATTAATAACTAGATAAAACACCGTCGATGCGACGACGCTATCTCCAGTGCTGCTATCGCTTTGCTTCGTCCGTTGCCAATTGATCGACGGCGTTTTAAGTCGCCGCCCCCGGGGTCCGATTTGCCGAAGGAATTCGCTCGACGGTTTCTGCGGTCGCTCCCTGCAGCGGGACGAAAATGCGCAAAAATGTCGGAATTTTCCCGCTTCGCCGATTTGCGCTCGCGGGACACGTCCAAGTCGCGGGTCAGCAGCAGAGAATCGTCCGTCGCGAATGCTTCGTCCGCCCTCTTTCATCCCCTGCGTTCAATTGAGTAACAAGTTGCAAAAACTTGTAACGTTACAAAAGTTTTCCGCGGGAAATGAAACAATTTTATACTTTTTTTTTTTTTTTTTATTTTTTTAGTTAAGAGAAAATTGAGAATTATGAGAATCTAAAATTAACTTGATCTTCCAACCGTGAAAATATTCCCGAAAGGGACTGGAACAACAGTGAACAGTCTTTTCATGCCCAAAATTTCTTTCCATTTATATCTGTTTTATATCCGAAGTAGAATAGAAACGTGGGAGAGAGTGATAAAGGCAGAAAGCAGCTTTTAGACATAAAGAAAAGCTTTACAGTGACTGCTTGAGTAAATAACGCAGTACGTGTTTAGTTCTAGTGTCAGGAAATAGTTTCTGATTCTCATCCCATTCTCACCTCCTTTGCCCAGCACGGAAAAATGAGAAAATTGCTCAAATTTTCCTTTTTTTTTTTTTTTTTATTTTAAATTCAGCGAAAAATTTTACCGGAGCACAAAATATGGCGAAGGAAGTGCGATTGCGATAATGGCTTCATTTACATGGAAATTGATCCGATCCGATCCTGCGATTAAGATGAGAAAATACAAAACGGATAGCTGTGGATGGAACCGCGACGACGGGGGCTGAAAAATTCGTCGGAGGGAAGAGCCGGAGCGGGAGAACCTTTACATTTCAAGTGGTCGAACCGAACTCCTCCTTCGCTATTTTCCATTATTTCCCGCATCCGAAAAAGAAAATTTGCTCGGCGCCACACAGGGCCGCGAAACGGAGAACAAATGCAAAAAGGCATGTCGTCTTGGATAAGATGTAGAATGTACACGGAGCTCGGATCTAATTAAAGAGAATGTAGCAGAAAAACCCGCTCAAACTGCGAAGCTTAACATAAAAATTTTAATTAACCTAAAAGAGTTTTGCAATTCCTTCGTCATAAGGAAGGATGAATCCGTGCTTATGAAGAAGGGTTGAGCTGCTACGAACGTGTAATGAGGATAAAGCATCATATTGCGAGACTGGAAAAGCTCGAAAAGGTAATAAGGATATTTTGAAAGGGAGGAGTCGCTAAATTTTCGCCCCACACGTAGAAGGTTGACAGAAATGTGAAAAATTTATTTTTTCTTATCCTCAACGTAAATAAATATTTACCTAAAAAAAAAAAAAAAAAAAAAAAAAAAGGTTCAAATAAGAGAAGTGTTAATACTGTTACTAATGAGATTCAAATGGCACGGCAGCAGAGGCAAAATGAGGCAAAATATGTATATTAACGGAAAGGAAGAAAGGAGGGGATATGTTATTTTTCTGAATATGTGAAAGGGAACCGTGTCAGTAAAACTGAGGTTTTTCGCTCGGCAATTGGGTTATTGCGTTAAAAATTTTTAAAAAAAAAAAAAAAAAGAAAGAAACATATAACACGTTCTCCTTCCGAGGGGGAAAGGAATCCGAGTTGAGTCTTCGTTGAAAGACACTTGAAAGGTACATGTGTTGGCTGTCCTGGGGATAAATCTCAGGGTGATCTCGTAACCCACGCGTGTTGGCTGCTGCAGCTCGAGGCGGGAGGCGATCCATAAACATTACGCCTTTGTGCATATCCAAAAGAAGAAGCCAATAATAGACCAAAAGTTTGTTTCATATGGCAAAAATCCAATTCTAGAGCCACGAACCAAATTGTTGTGCTTCGCCGAGACGTATTTAGGTTAATGGAAGCGGATTAATTTTCCTGCTCCTTTTCCTACTTCACGGGGCGCCTTTTCGGTTTTGTCGGTCGGGGAAGGCCTCGGAGGGCGAAGCAGCCTCTGAGGAGGGCACCGGTCAGGCAGTGCCGGGTCGGGTATCGCAGGGGAGAAAAAAAAAAAAAAAGGCCAAACTAATTTGCTGAATTTTTAGCGGAGGCAAACCTAACTTTGCGACGGGCCCGGGAGAGCTTTTGTTTGTCTTACATGAAATAATGCCCATTAACTTCCATCGATCTGATCGAAACTTCAATATTGTGAAAAGCAAACAATCCCGACACATGTTATGTCCGTCGACCTTTTTCCCTTCCCTCTCTCGTCTTACTCAAAAATTAATTCTATCAGGGAAGACGGGAAATTATTTTTCTCATGTTTTCGACTCCACTCCTTTTATTAAACATAAGGGGTTGAGAATAACCATCGGGTGCGATCTATTTCCACCCATGCTCTGCCTTTCCCTTTCCTTTTACATGTGGGAGGATTCATTTGTAATGCTATGTTTTCCTTATGAATTAAGTAACGCAATATTAATAATTACGTAAAACGTCAAAAGTTGTACTAATCATAAAAGGAAGAGTGAATGAATGAATTATATGCTACATTACGGCTGATTTTAAAATTGGGAAGAGGTTTTTCCTCCTTAATAACAGACGTGGCCCTCCCTTTCTTCATCATATATATACAATGACGTTTTATGCATTAAAAATATTGCCCGTATGCGTTTTTTAATATTAATATAGCTGCAATAGATTTACATATAAAACGAATTGTTTGAAACAACTTTTATATAAAATGTAATTGTTAATTCGCATGTAATATAATTTTATTATCCTATTTGAAATTTAATTATTTTAGACCAATAAATTATGACGTTTCTAAATTTTACAAAAAAAAAATACATATACGTGTATGGAAATGATTAAAAACCATTATAAAATAACAATAGTGGTAAAAACGAGATACTTAAAAACGGTAAAATAAATATTTTTATGTGATAATATTGTACGCTTATTCTCAAAATTTTTCAAAAATATTATTATAATTATTAAATTTTTAAATCATTATTTTTACTAAAAATAATTTTAATAAACTAATATTATAATGTTATTATATTAATAAAAAAAAATTTTTTAATCATTATTTATGACAGCGGAGAAATTTTTGCTTATCTTGTAGTGAAAATAAAGAAAAATAGAAATGATGATCTAAAATAAATATTTATCAAACTCTTTATCCGGAAAATCGACAGAGAATTCGGGGTTGAAAGACTTGATATACTTATGAACCGTATTCAACATTTACCTATTTTTTACGCAACAAGTTAAACTGAAAATTTCGGAAACTTCATAACAATTAATAATGGTTGACAAAATGAGAGTTTTATGTCTTTTAGATAAATTGATGGAGCTGACATCAGTTGAAATGTGAAAAGCCCATGGAGTAAATTTTATGAAATTCCCCTTTTTATTTAAAATTCTCTATATTTTACCACATTGCTTAAGGATAAACAATACGGTAATATTTTTTTAAACTTATTTAATGCAACAGTAAGCTTTTGTTATTGAGTATGTATCAGCGTAAACATTTTCTCATATTAAAACTGATACGTCCGAAATACTACGAATTATCCACTCGAAATACGTCCGTTTATCTAACACTTCTTTGACTCTTCTTCACTTTTTCTAATGAATAAAATGCAGGGTGCAAAAGTCGAGCTTTTCAAAGTGATTTTAACTTATTTATTATATATCGTTGGTTTGAAATTTTCCTCGTCTTAAAGTCAAATTTTTTTTATTTTCATTCCGCAATTTCAACTACATTTAAGTGTAACGAAGCTGAAAAGCACGTGCATCCCCTAAATAGAGGTGCTCTCCCGAAAATAAGCTAATTTTCCGCATGGTGATTAAGTCCTTTGGATAAATAATTACAAAACTAAAGATTCAAACTTTTCATAACACGACAGAAGAATCGAAAAACTAATTTTTTTTTTTTTTTTTTATATCGCATCTTTGCATTTTAGTGGTTTTCAGTTTTTCCTTCTCCTTTCATTAGGAATGCTCCAAAAAGGAACGTCAAAAAAATTTACACTTTTTAATTACTGATAATAAACTGCAAAGTACAGCTTGATCCCGTTTTTTAAAATATTTTTGATCTATTTCCGCTTTTACATAAAAACGCATTATTCTTGCTTTAACTTCTCAGTTGAAGCTTGAAACGTGGACTCTCTCTTTCTCTCTACAACCAATAAATCTAAAGAACAATGAACATAAAATGAGATAAGCAAAACAAATGAAAGATGAAAAATTTATATCTACAATATATATGTGTACATACTTGTTCCTTTTGATGAATTACACTGTCTAAATGTTGTACTTTAAATATAATCTTATGAAAAAAAAATATATATATATATATAAATACGTATATGAATAAAAACATATTAGTATTATACGAATAAAACGCGAAGATTTAAAAATTAACAACTTCCATGGAAATTCGGAAGTTATAAATATTCAAAAATTAAATACGGAATTTGTACGTGAATTTTACATTCCGAAACTACAATCCCATTTTTTTATTGTGCTTCAGTTAACAATAATCTATAACATTTGCCATTTTGTTTTCCTTCAAAAATGCTATAAATACATTAATCATGTAACCAATCATATAATTCGACATTTGTTAAAATGTTGCCTGCTTTTTGATTTTAAGCTAATCCCCATTTGTTTGATCACGGAATATTTGTCTCAATAATATTGAAATTATAGTAAAATAATGATCATTTTTTTATTTTGCTCAGAAATACTTAAACGAATTTTCAAATAACGTATTTCTGCTTCGGAAAGCCTTAACTGCTTCTATGTTTAATGTGTATATATATATAAATAAAAGTTCTCGCTTTTCGAAACAGTCATTCTGCTTCAAAAGAAGCTTAGCTTATTTATTTTGATCTTAGAAATTAATTTATGGGTTTTCCCTCGTTTTATTTTTTCACAATCACGATTATTGAAATTTATCTTTTCCTTTATTACAATAATAGACAGGGATAAAAGCAGGAAAATTCAGTAATTTTTTGAATTTTTTTTTTCCCCACATTATTATTATACATATCTGCTATTGCTTTTTCATGGGAAATGCGGCGGGATAGTGAGTGGCAGTTCAAAAAAGAATTAAAAGGGTTGGGGAAAATGTAAATTGATGGATACGCTCTAGTTTCCACCGAAGATACAACCGAAAGGGGATGAAGATTTATTTTCAAAACTGGCTAAGGATGCCGTCCCCGTAACGCGTCATATTCAATACTAAAAGCATCGCATAATGCATCGATCAACAGGGGTGTGCATGTGTGTGGAAAAGGCGAATTTCGGTGAAGGCTTCAATTTTCGCTCTTATTAACATTCAAGACAAGTTCACCTCTGTCGTTCATCAATTTTACCGAAAGAGAGTTTGTGTGCTTTGAATAATGTTGAAGAAATGGCTACTATTTTTCTTCGGAGCGTTCAACCCGTTAATCGAGTCTGCGGATGGGGCCTCCCCAATATTTTTAACGCGAAATAAACGTGAGAACTTTAATGGTGATCTATTGCCGGATTAAAGACCAAGAGCAGACAGATAATGGATTTTGAAATGTCTGTTTCATATTCGGCATTTTTAACCGTCCTCCTCGTTGTCAAAGCCACCAAGTCCGTTGTTCCAGTCGAAACAGAACGATTGCAAACTTGCTGTATGATCGCACAAAGATTTTTCTTCCCCATCGTCGTGAGAAGTTTGCTTCGAGACACATCATCATCAATTCGGGTGGCTCAAATCTTTTGGTCTTTTGCAGCTTTTCTTGATCCCGGAGAAGGAATCCGTTTTGATATTGTCCTGTAACAAAGTCCTCTGCTCCCTGTTCATGTTTCTCCAGGTTTTTTTCTTCCATTTTTTTTTCCTTTTGCAACCACCTTTGATCCTTCTTTCACTCTCATCTTTATATCCATCTAATTTTCTCTGTTCTTCGCCACATTTCTCAGGCTTCTGATTCTTTTTCGTTTCCAATACGGATCGATTTTATTATCGTTAAATTCAAGTTCTCTTACATTTTTTCAATTTGAATCATACCACTTGCCTCAACTTCCTATTTTATTTCATCCACAAAATTTTTTAGCTTCAGAAAAAATGAAAAATTATATGCGTGCTTTTTAATTCAATCTAAAGCTCAATTTCTAAAATGATCCACAAGTACTGAAATTTCAACAACTCTAATCGAAATGTTTAAGACTCTCAATCAGAATTCTCAAGTAGTATTTTGTTTGCCCTAATTTCATGAAAATGTGTATGAATTTCCTCCAGAGAAATAATAAAAATTATAATTGATATAAAATAAATTATAATTCCCTATTTAGCAGTCTCTTTAGGCTTTTTTTTTGTTTGATGAGTCAAGTTAATGAAATTTTTGTAAACGAATATAAAGCAAAGGAAGCTAATGAATTTGAACATTGCTCTTACGTCTTGAGAAAGGAACTTTTATATTATTTGAATCCACCTTAACAAATTCTTTTGCATTTTAAATAATCGAAAATTAAAAATAAAAACAAATCGAGAGACATATTTAGAGCAAAATTTAGACAATAAGTAACTGAACAACTTGTACTTTATTTTTTCCATTGTTTTTTGCTTCACGTAAAGCCATGTGATAAAAATTGATATCGGAAATTTTTATAATTCAAAAACTTACAAAATGAAAAAAGTTAAGTGTTAAAAATTAATTGAAACAACAATATACATTGAAAAACTTACATATCAAACATAAATTGAAATAAAAAATTATACGAATTGAGCATGTTTAAAATATTTAATCAAAACAAACCTAATTAAGACTAGTTAATGTTAAATAAGGTTTTCATTAGCAAAAGAAATGTGTTTTGTGAACCACTCACTAATGACTTGTAACACGACCTCGATGTACTTCATTTGTAATTGCTTTGATATTTGATGCACAAACGTGGACGATTTAAACGGAAAAGGCCAGAAGCTTGTAAACGGTAAGGGTGAAGACAAACGAAGAAAATAGGGTGTATACAGTAGATGACAAAGAGAAATAATGACATGGGTTGAAAAATAAAATCCTTCAAAATTATATAAAAGAAAATGGAACTAGTGTGGAAATTGCCTGAAGGATTTTAAGAATATAATTGCAGAAGTCAGAAGGCACAAGAATGCAATGGACAAGAAAGGTTGATGAAACTTAGACATGTGAAGATCTGCCATAATACAAAACTACTCCCGATGTTACGGAAAGCTTGCATAACTATAAAAATCCATCACAATTATTTGTATTGTGTCATCAACACGATTATTATCACAGATCATGCGAACAATGCTTAATCACAGTAAAAGTATCTGCCTTATATCCGGTAACTTTCAGATATACCCTAATAACTTAAAGCGAACAACCTGGCTGAATCGCAAGTTTTTCGCTTAAGCAACGCTGTTTGTTGTTATGCAAGCAAAATTGAAACTGATAGCTTTTATTCTTTTTCAAATTCAATATACATTACATTTTCTCTTCATCCTTTCTTTCTCTTATTCTCTCGCGATTTACCTTTTAAAAATATGAAACTTCTTCAAGGTTTCAAATCCTAATCCGCAAATGAAACGTAACTTTTAAATATACTCAAACGTTCCTAAAATTCTTGTTTTTCTTTATACATCAAGTCTGAGAAATTAGTAAGTTATAAACTTTAAAACGGATTTTTCTATAAATGTAAGAATGACTGGCATAAACGAAAATAAGAAACGCAATAGCTACTCAAGCTTTCGTGAGAAAATGGTTTTAAAACAATTATCAGCGAAATCTACTTGTGGAACGTATGCCAAGGAAAAATCCAAATAAAAAATTACAGATCAAATCTTTGAAAGAAACAAAATAATAATTGAAAACCGAAGGTCGTCAATTATATTTTTTCCGTATAAATAATGGGAGAATTATAAGCATTATAATAATGACGTATTTTACCGACTTTAATATACCCATGCATGAAAATTGCTTTAATTCAAAACGTTTTCATAATATTTTCAAAATGAAAAAAATTCTCTTAGTGAAAACGAATCTAATGACACACTAACTTTGCGAGAAAGACATTCTATGTGAAAAGTTTTTTATTCATAATTAAGAAAGAAGAGCAACATTTAAAAAAAAGGATGCAGCATGTTTTTCAGACGATACATATTCATGCAAAATCGCGAAATGCTGAAGGAATATCGTGCTGTGCAATTTAACCTGAATTTAAATAGTAAAATTAGGCATGTTTCAGGTTTATCACAAGTCATAACGATTTATGCCACACACAGTATGATTAAAAATTAAAAAAAAAAAAATAGTTTTATGTAAAACATTTTGCTTTTGAAAATCCTCGTTTCAAAGCCTTTCATGCCACTGTCAGCGATCATTCGCACATTTTCACTTGAAAAGTTCTTGATGCATATCAAAATATGTGATTACAATCGAGGCAGATGAGGATCATTTCCCATTATTATTAAGCGGTTCAAAAGCTCTCAATTCATTAATAACATGTCAGACAAGGTTCCTGTCGATAAGCGCCATTGCACAACATTTCACCATAACGTGTGTTCTGCTTCAAATATTGCCGATTCTTAGTCCGTAACTGTAATTTTTAGCCCCACTAACGAAAGCTCCGAAATTATTTCGCAGCAGTGCTAAGCATATGCGGTTTATGACCCGGGATCTGTAAAAGAATAATTTAGATTCGAGGGGAATCCACGTCCAATACATGGCATTTCAATTGTAATTCGAAACGGACCGTATGAGGTTAAGTAAACTTAATTTTCACTTAATTCACGGGAAAATGCCAGAAAATTCAGTTTTCCGGGTGAAAAAAAATACAAATTTTTTCGGAGCTTAAGTAAACGAAGTCAAATTCGATTCCGTTTTCCATGTGTTACATTCAAAGTAGATCCAACTTACTAAACTGACATTTTTGAATTTCCTTAATTTATAATTTAATAATGAACCGGTATGAATAAAATGGAGGTAGATTCTTAATTTAATAACAATACAACACAATACGGAAAAAAACAATTCAATAAAATTGGTTTTCTCGCCGAAAAAGAATAAACATTTTTGCCGAAAAAAATACCAAAACAATTTTGAAATATTTGGTTAAGATATCGAAATCCAAATCATTTATTTATGTTTCTTTAATTTAATGGTGAACTCGCAAAAAAATTCAAAACGTTTACAGTAGCTGGATTCTAATATTATATATTTTTAAAAAATTACACCGAATTATTAAATTCCATTTTAAACTCATGAATTAAAGAAATTATGAAGAAGAACAATAAATTTTTATAAAATAAATCATTAGTTTATACTAAAATGAATAATTAAATTCGATATCAACGTATTAGTTATGCAAATTATAAATTTTAGGCAAATTAAATGCATATTAATTTTTTTCAGGAATTTTGAAAGTATAATTTTCTGCATTATTCTATATTATTCATATTCTCATAAACGACGATGCAACACCGTCTAATCAATCTAAATGTCTGTATGTGTGAATGAAATTGACTAAAAATTTGATATCATGAAATGAATGAAACTACCATAAAAATTAAAAAATATTTTAGTAAAATTCCTTAAATTCTTCTTCGTGTGAATATCATGAATCGTCATAATATTAATTTTATTTTATGTATAACTATTCTTTGGAAATATAATCATTGCTGTTAATGTTTTCGTAACAAATTAATAGTAAGCTGTTGCTATGTATATATATATATCCTATATGTATATATATACATATATATATAGTATATATACTATATATATATTTATATAATCCTAACTATATATATATACATATTTAAATAATGTTTTCAAAACATTAACATTTTTTGAATGTAATAAATTTTTTAATAAAAAAGGGAAAGTATCCGAGCCCAATATGTAACAAAATTTCGTATTTTTCCTTCGCCGAAGCCACATAAATCATTTGGAATTTTCATATAAAGAACTTCATTTTTTTGTCTATTTTTCTTTTTAAAATGTATTATTTGCAGTACCTTCATCAGAAAAGTAACATTTTATTTTTTTAATTCATGTAAAATCTAAATCTAGTATTTTATAATTTTATATTATCTTTTTAGAAAACTAACAATTTATGAAACAAATTATCTGCTTGATTATTTTGATTATTTAAAATTTTCTCAATTATTTCATTTCAGAATTAAAAGTAATGTTATTCATACAAAAATTAAATGCATATATATACGTATGAACAAAGTGGAGAAATCTAAATTCAACAAGAAAATTAATAAATGATGAAAGATATTGTATGAAAAAAGTTTTTCCTACTCAATTAAAATTTAAAAAGCAACAAAAACTGAAATTTTATGAAAAAGGGCTGCAAATATTATAAATAAATAAGATCTTAAAAATCCAACTTTGTACATGATAATTTTTTTCCAAATGCAAGTCGGACTTTCCGCCCCAAAGTACCACTTTTAATTGATTTTGTTCTATTATTATAAACAAAACCAAAGTCTTCTGGAACTTTTTCCAAGCATTGTAAATTTCTGTGTAATAACTTTATTATGTCTCTCATCCAACGCTTATCTTTTTACATAATCCTAACTAGTTAATATTACGTTAATAAGAATTAATATTAATTTCAATTTTAATTACATTTTTTATCACTCCATTTACCACTTTTTCTTCCTTTTCCCATCATCTTGAAATTTACACTTTTTCAGAGCTACAAAATATAATAATTCACATACTTTGCAAATCGATTTTTAACAGGAAAATATCGCTATTTAATTTTAGCCAATAATTAAGCAAGATCAAGATTTTTGCTTTATTAATGTTATGAAAAAATCCGCCTTTATCACATTATTTTTAGGGGCCATATATACAACCAGAGATAACGTCAGAATTATGCGGTTATTGTTTAAACATTCGTTAGGGATTCGGTACGATGGGTAAGATTTTGATTAAAATATCGAATTGAATGTTGTGGCATTTCACAACTCTTTGCATTCACAGAAGGCAGCAGCCTTTTTTGAGCACTCGAACAACTTCTCCGGGTTTGGAATAGCAGAACGTAAAATTCCAAGATAATTAAAATCCGAAATTCCCTAGCCGAAGGCGGGACCCGACTCTTAATCACGCCCCACACAATCAGCTTTTTTCCAGCGTAATGGCATTTGAGGTGACGGATTACAATGATGAGACACAAAACTTTCAGCAATTACATCGTACAAATATTTGAACAGATTCATCATCCTGCTAGCGGAAAGGGAAAAAGAGGCGGAAAGGACCAAAGAGTTTAAAATCAAGAAGCGCACGGGACTGCATTTCCCCTTTATAATTTGAATATTTGGATGTATCTCCTTTGAAATGCCGTTCGAGGAGCTTTCTGCATTTTGCATAAAAGGATGGGGTGTTTAACGTCATTTGGTGAGCGTTCTTTGACGTCCCAAAGCCACCCAATCAAGTCACTCGTAATTGAAGTTCATACGGGACGAAGAACCGTGGGGATTGATTGGTAATTGCCAGCGATTCCACTCCCTATCGCATGCTCTGCTTTTATGTCCCGCTGGGACTTCGGTATTATCATTCGGAGTAATCATCACTCCGTGGAGTATATATTTGCCGATCCGCTCTGGAGAATGTGGAAAGGCATCCAAACAAGTTTCTCAACGAATAAATTTCACTTAATCTATTTAAAGTAAATACCAAAATAATAAGTCAAGATTCAGCATTAGGTAATGCTAGGAAAGTTGAAAGTTTACCATACAAAATTTGACAAAGATCGGAAAGGGAGAGACTTCTGTGGGAGACCATCCGAGGAGGAAAATGCAAATTGGTTAATGAGTTCTGACAGGAGAGGATCATAAATGAGTTATGAAGAATGTCGAATGACTGGCAAATGCACATGGTTTGTGAAATGATTGAAATGTTGGGGATTATACATATTGCCATTTCAGTTTGTTCTCAGCATTTAGAAGGACATGCGAGCATTCGAACATTTGGCCTTTCTTACTTTAACTGACAATCATTGTTTATTTCTGTTCCGCATAGCACTAAAAATAAGGAAGATGATTTAAAATTTTCGTTAATTCCACACTTTGCTTTATATAACGCGTCTTTATGTTAAAGGCTTGTCCATTGCAATAAAAATTAATTTACACGTAAATCGCTATATGCTCTGCATTATTACCATGCAGGCCGAAAGAATAGATTTAAGTTAAAATTTTAAATAATCCACTTCTATTCTAGTTTTTCTTTAAATCGATGCCCATTAGAAAAATGATAAACCGGCAAGAAGCCTAAGCTAAAATTAAAATTCCTTTAGATGATATAAATTGTTGGCAATTAATTTCAGAATATTCAACGTTATAAATCTTTAAAATGAGGAATTTCTGAAAAGAGGTTATAAAAAAAGCAATGAAATGAATATCTACAGAGAATGACTTAGTAAACAACCCGATGCCAAGCCGAATACGAAAAAATTGTTTTCCATTAAGAAGACAATATTAATTAATAAAACTACTAAGGAAAGCTAATCGTAAACTTTGACTACCTTATAAATGACATTGTTTTTAACGCAAAAAAAAAATACCAACAAATTTTTAAAAACTGTAATTTATATGGCACTCTAAATTTTTATTTTAATTTTGAAACAGAACTTTTTCATCGAGGCAAAATTTTTTATAAGTCTATTTGATGTAAGTATTAATTGATGCAAGCTGAAATATGATCCGTATAAGTGTTCCTAAATGAATAATGACAACTTTCTGAAAAATATATTTAACTTCTTTTCGGACCAATGCTCTGAATGAACGGTTGGGCAAAAACTCATAATTTATTACGATCATAATTCATTCATAAATAAGCTAATAAGATATTAAGAAACAGAAAAATGTTAAAACATTTTAGAATTACGTTTGACGCTAATTTGAAAATATTTGATATCCTTTCCAGTCATTCAAGCGCAACATGGTACTCATCTTCAAGGTGTTTCAATGGCGAGTACATCACGGCGAAAATGTCTCTGTAAAAGCCAAGTTTATGGATGATTAATACAGGTTGATAGGGTATTAATTAAAACAATAGCAAAATTAACATAGTTTGACATATTGAAGAAATTTTAGGCATTCGTTTAATATTAACAGAAAAGCGCGAAATTATATTTTTATCTTGATTTCCCGCGTAGATATTAGCTGGGGAAAGTAAAATGATTTTCTGGAAGCATTTTGCGCTCCTGCACCAGATTAAGAGAAAGCGAAAGCAATCTGTTGTTAAATTTTAATCGTTTCCGTCAGCAGTGCTGTTATTTTAACTGGTGGAATCTTTTAGCCAGCTAAAATTCCTATTCCAGTTTGTTATTTTTAAAAGGATAAACCTGCTCCAAAATGAAGGTTTTTGCTAAACTCTTCTTTATTTAGGGAATAGGTAAATATATCATATTTTGATTAGTTTTCGCGACGTTATATATGCGTTTTATAAGCAATCGACAATGCAGTGGGCAGGAGAAATGTGTGTACTTTACACCGGATAATTCATTTCATCAATATTAACATAAATACCTTGATATATATATATATATTTACGATAAATGTAGCGCATGAATTGATTAACATCATAATAAAGATTATATAAATTGTATTACCTCATAAAGATTATAAAAAAATATTGTTTTTAATTCCCTTAAAAAAAATCGAGAAAACGTTATTTCTTTAAAAAGGAAATTAATATTTATGTTTTAAAATATTTTAATACCGATCAAGGTTTTCCTTCAGAGAAAAAAACAAAAATATATTCAGGTATATATTGCGGTTATAAGATTTGACGGTTTAAATTTGAAGATGAAACCAGTTTTGATTTTAATTCAGAGGAAAACAATTAATTTTTTTGCAACGTTTATGAAATGTAAAATATATATATGTATGTACATGAAATCATATTTGTGATGAATAGCTTTATAATTAATGACACTTTCTTAAGAATGTGACATTAATCTAAACATTACGGGGGAACGAATATTAATTATTGCAAACATTGCGATGCATATAATAAAAAGATTTTTCCCGGACGGATGAATGAATGATTACTTCTTTATATTAAAAAAGTGCAACACCCATTGAAATTATTAAAACCTGCTGAGACTTTTTTTTTTAGAAAAGAAAAGTTTGACGCTTTTAGTGGCAGATTAGTGACTTGGGATATACGTGATGCACATTAATGAATGATCAAAAGAAAATGGCAAAATTATGTTGGCTAATAACGAGCCTTGGCGCCCGAAAGAGAGGCATTAAATTGTCCATTAGACCATTTTCTTACTCCCAACCAGGGTCAGAGAATAATTTTTTTCCGATTCCAGAAAGGCGACTTGATTCAGTGAGTGAAAGTAAATTGTATTAAGCGAAAGCTATTTGGTATTCATTAAAGAAAATGTGCTATTCTGAATTTTTAACCGAGTTTACGTTCATAAAGCTTTGAGTCATAAATTAAGGGGAGACTCTTCTTAAATTCAACCCTTCCCTAATGTCCATCGAAAGGGATATTTAGAAGAACGAGAGATGGAAATAAAGGATCTTCATAAAATATTTCAGAATGCGTTTTGCATTTAATCTACGAAGGAGTGAAGAAAAGGAACGGCAGAGTTTGTGTAAATAAAAATCTCCGGGCCAGAAAGCATTTACTGAAAGGGATGAAGGAGAGAGAGAGAGAGAGATATGGGGGGGGGGCGAAGAAGGCAAACGGGGAAAAAAAAAATGATGAATGGGAAAGGAGGCCGAAATAGAACGTTTCATCGTCTATCGATTTCATTTCTAAGAGGTAATCGTTCCAGACCTTTTACTGTGAAAGCATTAAATGTCAAATTTCAACCCCCAAAGTGTAAATGACCCCATACAGAGAAAAAAAATTCTATATTTTATGCGACGTCTTTGATTTCAATTAAATCGGTCTGCCATTGCTAATTCGATATCTGAAACTCTTTCCAAATGAATATTCCGGATGAAAGTCATTTAATACACACGTAAGAAACTTGATATTTAAAAATATCCGTGCTTAAACGCCTGGCCATCACAAGAGATGACACTTATTTACAGGCATCCTTAGTTTGGGCCAAGAATTTATTCAATGCATGTTAGCTCGTAATTCTCGGAGAGCAGAAAAGTTACTTTATTGGAAGAAATTATTTTCATAAGCCAATTACGTTTTTATTTATTTATTTCAATCGCTTCAAACCCGTATAAAAGAGCTCGTGTTAGGTATAAATCTCTTTTTCAAGGGGAAACGGGTAAATGTTTTCCATGATTGGGAAACAATTAACAATTTTTTTATAAGCTCCACTTTTTTTTTTGGGGGGGGGTGGGTTGAGGGAGGGGGTTCCAGCAGCGAAATTTCCACCCGGGTAGAACTATAAAGAATCCTGAGTAAGAAATGGAGCAAAAAAATTCGAAGGGAAAACAAATCCAACGTTATTAAAGCCCTCCGGCAATGAATCTCTTCATCTATAAAGATGTGAAACTACTTTCCAACAGGAAAAGCCGTTAGTTTCAGTGGAATTAACTATCGGATGATTAAATTGGAGAAGGGTAAAAATCTGCCTTGAGGACTGACGGAGCGGATTCCATTAGTCCATCGCACACAAGAGATGAAAAATGAAATTTCGTTCCGTTCAACGGGATGCCCCGAAGGAAATAAGCGCCCGCTATCTGGACTTAAAACTCAACCGGAAAACAATTGCAGGAAAAAGGTTGATCGCCACCGAAATATCGCCGATGATTTGGGGCAGTCTGAGATAGAAGAACCCGATCCGCAAGTGGTTAAAATGAAAGGTTGTCGAATTCGAAGCTGTCCAATGGAGCTGCGTAAAATGCCATGCTAAAATTTCCAAAATTTTGCATGATTAAATATTGAAAAAAAAAAAAAAATGATTCCGCCGCGGAGAATCCACACTTGGGAATGACCACCGCGACTCGACCTCCCGCACCAATAAAATAGACGACCTGAAAATGTCGAGCATTCCCACCGATCCAATTAACATCCATACTTTTCCCTTTCCGAAGATTAAAGGCCTCCGCATTTCGGCTGCTTACATTAGCCGAAACCTGAAATGTTGCAGGGATGGGCGATTTTCGCCTGACAACAGCACTGCCAAGACTGCAAGCTCTAAAGGAATATTTTGCTATGGTTTTCTCAGCTAAAGAAAATGGGAAATTTTTTGGAGCCGTAAACCGTATTCGTGAACCGGAGAAAAGACCATCGTCAAACATGATACGCAAGTAGTATGAGGATCATGCTCGTAATCTTTTTCGCGTTCACATCGTTCGTTATGCAATCGAAAAAAATCCAAGGCAACAATCTCTCACATTATCTCACTGCAGTTATATCATTTGCATCAGTTAATTAAATTTATTATTTACATTCCATGTTAATACATAAATTAAAATTAAATTTATAGAAATTAATTTAATTTTTTGAATGAAAACGCTCTTTCATCGTTGAAGTCTTTTGCTTAGTTCACTGTTGTTTCCGTAAATGAAGAATGCCGGATTCTCCGGTGATTTCCTTCGACGTGAGCAGAGACAATGGAAATTCGTCCTCAGAAGGACGGCGCTTTGTGTTGAGATTGTCTTCGGAGTAATATAGATTTCAAAATGCTATTGAATGGCGTGCACCATCTCCGCAGTTCTAAAACAAAGAAACCTCATGCCGACGACTGAAACATCAAATTTTCTTCAGAAGCCCGAACTTCGTATGCTTCACAGATGGTGACGATGGGATAAAATTTAAGTCGCAAATACATTTATTTGGAAAAAAGCATAACAATTTACAGAGCCGAGAGCAACCGAGAAAGCTTTTAATCAACTGCGCGGCGCAGAACGTCGAAAAAACATCTCATTGGATGGAAAAGAGAGGCTGAAAGTGGCAAAATGGAAAAATAATCTCGACTAAGAAATTCCCGAGGACAAAAAAGGTTTATTGCCTATATTCGACCTTTGCTAACTTCTGCCCCATCCATTTCTGTAACTCCAAATTGCAGAACAGAAAATATTTAGGACTACATGAAAACTTAAGTCTGTGAACCTTTAAGATCGCTCACTTTTGTTAAATAAGTGAAAATTAATTTTTTTTTATTAATTTTTCACAATAATTGAAACCTAATTTCAAACCTTCTGAAATCATTTCTGATACGAGAATCCATACATATATTTTAATTTTTATAATTAATTGCAATTTAAAATAATTCCCGCACTCTTATTTAAAAACTCATTCTAAATTATGGAAAAGCTAGGTTATGCAGTGTTATTTAATGGAAATATTTTTTCATTTTCGATCCAGAATTTAATGTGCTATCTTTAGCTCCGATAAAGATTTCAATAATATACTCAAATGATAAATAAGAAATTTTTACTGATAGCAATTAAAATTTTAGAACTTTTAAAATATTTTTTGAAAGTCTATCATATCCTGAATATCTACGATTCTCGTCATTAAACTTCAAGATTCTGGTAAAGGTAAGGTCCGAATGAAAAGAGATAAATTCACGCTTTAAAATATTTCACTCATTTACAGTATAAGTAACACAAGAAAAGAACCCATAAGCTTGAAGAGGACATAACATGAAATTCGTCAATCAAAAATCGCATCTCAGCTGCAGTTCGTTAGGATGATCCGTCGTTTGTATTCAAAAAAGTTAAAAATCCTGCCCAAAATTTCTGTCGCGGAAAAGCAAATTCTATTCCACTCGCGTCCCATAAACTTTTATCAATAAACCTTTATATTAATATTAAATAAATATCTTTTTGCGTCGCGATTTCTGCCTTTTAAAACTGAAATGTTAAAACCTTAAGCACCTTCGGCGCGCTGGAATACAAACCAATTAAAAAAAAATTTCCTGAAATTTCAATCGGCGTTTTAAGCCATTTTAAGCCAGAAATTGACTTCTAAGCACCTCTTTTCCCGTCCTCCCTGCAGCGTTTCAAAAGGGGGAAACCAGCGATTTTCTCGCAATACATGACCAAAAGACCTAACTTGTGCATTCGACTCCGATTCTCGCAAAAATATTCGTATAGTGTAAATTTCTTCACTCCAGGCAATCAATTCGTTTTCCCCATCCTGACTATTACCATCTAATTATGAGCCGTTAGTCAATTAATAACGTTCGCATCGAGTTTTGCCTTCACCATTATCAGATAAATCAATCTCATTCAAATTAAACTTTTTCCAGCTTTCTGTTTTTATTACGGGCACTTTCTGTATTTATGTCAGAACGTGAAATGAGTGAAAAAGGCTGTGATAAAAACAGGAGAAAAAACCGAAGTGAGGTTCATGAAATATTCAGGTTTTTTTTTTTTTTTTTTTTTTTTTATTCAAAAATTGCAAAGTGCGCAGTAAAAATAAGTTCTGCCATTAAA